>ML331662.1:0-128662 GCA_005239505.1 Nicotiana paniculata
CTTTGCCCGACGATTGATCTATTAGACAATTTTCTTGAGAGATTTAAGTCTAAAGAAAAAAAAAGATTTTCTTTTGTTAGGTAGTGTAGCAATTCCTCCTTGGTTTTTCTTTGTGCCGCGGGTATTTGTAAAGGATTTTGTTTGAACCAGGTGTAGTTAATATTTTTGTTAGGAATATGAGCCATTATGTTGTGTTTTGAATTGAAGCAATATCTATTGACTTTGTTATGCTTTGAGAATAGTGAGTACTTTGGTTGTGACACTTAGGCTCAGTTTTTGACTCTTGTATAAGTTCCTTAAATTGTATGATTTTAAATTTGGTTAACTGCTTTGACTAAAGTATCTTGATGAATCCAATCCTGAGTGAGTTAAGTGCCATGTGTGTGTGAGGTTTGTATGTTATTCTGCGCATTGCATTTGATGACTAGAACTTGCCCCGTGTGTTTGCAAAGTGAAATAGTAGTTTTGTTCAGTCTTGGAAGTGATATAGACGTTTCTTTGTTGAGCCAGATATGTATATTGTACCCGCCTAATTGTTATATATCGTAGTTAACTCCTTTGAGCCTGTAATCCTGTTTCTTTGGCAACCACAGTACAAGCCTTACCCATTTTTTTGAATTAACTATCTATTTGAACCTTTTAACCTCTCATGAACACTTGAATTGTTATGAATTGTGTAAAAGTTACTATGGGGTAGTTGGTTTGGCTTTTGATTGGAACTAATTAAATAAGGAGAAAGGTGCACTGTTTTGCAAAAGTAAGAGTCACTTGAATTAAAAAAAAAAAGAAAGAAAGAAAAGGAAAAAAATAGTTGTATTGGTGTGAAAAAAAAATATTCCTTGATAAGTGGTGACTCTTGATGTAATTGTGCTTAACGAAGTATGGGGTAAAATACAATGATGTGAAGGCGGAGTTTGGTTTGACATAAGTTTGAGGTTTGAATGTTAAAGTATATGTATTAAAGTGCTTAGGGGGGTGTAGTCACTCTTATATCTAAATGTATCCTACCTTTCCCGCAACCTACATTACAACCAAATAAAGTCCTACTTGATCCTAGACTGAATAAGCTCGATTAGTAGAGTATACACTACGAGCAAGCCTATGGTGCATTTTTTGTGGCATATGAATGTTATTTCTGAGAGTGAGTGAACTCTTTCTATATTGAGTTCGTAAGTGTTCTTAAATTTTATTTTGTGGAACTACTCTCTTTTGTTGTGTGAAGGCACTTGATTCGTGAAGGAAAGGTAATGTCAGTGACCTCTATGTTAGAGTAAGTGGGTGAGTTGTGAATAATGCATGGTACTTGTGAGTCAAATCTTGAGGTGAAGATGTTACACTTTTGTGCTTAGTCTATTTTAAATATTCTTGGTGTGATGAGTTAGGAGAATTGTTTAAAAAAAGGTCGTGTCTATATAAAGTGTAGTTCGATTACTCGCGGACGAGCAGTGATTTAAGTGTGGGGTGTTGATGATAGGCTATAATTGCGTATTTTAGTCGCTTATTACACTCTAATTTACTGAACGTTAATTGAGTTTGAGCTTTAATCGCTAGTGTTTTGCACTAACTGTGTATTTTATGCCTTGTAGGAGTGATTCTGAGATATATAGATGTTATGAAATTATTTCAAGTGATTTGGAGCTTTGAAGTCTGAGTAAAAGCCCAAGGAATTAAGCCGGGATCGTGTTCAGGGGTAAAATTTGATAGTTAAGAACAAATGAAGACTTGAGAAGACATATTGCGCACTGTCTAGTAAAATAGACATAACTATTTTCTCAGAACTCCATTTTGGCTATATAATATATGGTTGTAACGCTAACTCAAAGAGATACAACTTTTATGTTTTATGTTTTTCTAAATTACAAACGGACATGGGTAAAACATTATCGGAAAGTGCGTGGCTGCGCACTGACCGCGCAAATGGGGCAGAATACTTGTCGATGTGCGTGGCCCAAGCGCGGTTGGAGCGCGCCCGCGCACGTCCTGCCCGGAGAAAGTGTCATTTTTCGCATTGGAGAAGGTATAATTATTTGGGCCCAACCCTACTTGGTATATATACATGGAAAAATAGTATTTTGAAGAGGTTGGACATACTTTTGACACAGATTCGACCTAAGGAGGCAGAGACAAAATAAAAGCAAGACGGGGAATTCTTCTACGAGTTTTCTCTTCCTCTTCCTATTTTTCATTGTTAGTTATGACTTGTAGTATTGTATTTTTACATACTATTATGAATAGCTAAGTTGTTATCTAAGATTTTGATGGAACCTATTGAAGGATGACATTCTTGCTATGTTAATATAGATTTGCCAAAGTTTAATCTCTATTTGTTCAACTACGTTCTTATTGTAATTAATTGAAATGATCCTTAATTAGCTGTGCCTATTTAGTATGTATTACTCGGGAGAGAATGCATATTTAGGTAGTTGTTGAACAACATCACTCCCGACGTATGTGAGGAATCAATAACCAAGGGTTTAAAGGTGTGATTAGGGATAACGAAACCTTGAGTGCGATCTAAGTGAACTGTAATTAAAGTTAGCTAGCGTAACTCGGAAGAGTATGTCTAGTAAATTATCATAATTACTCGGGAGAGATTTGGTAGTAAAAGTGCTCATGGTCGATAGAGAAGATTAGACAAATTTATATGAAACATAGCAGGAAGGGATTCCATCAATAGGGGAAATCATAACTCTAGACCTCCTTAGTTCTGTCTTAAATTTCATCCTTGTTAGTTGATAATTTTACTGCTTTATAATAGTTGTTACTTAATTAGTTAGAAATAACTATTATAATCTCTATAATTAGAAAATTATTTGGACTTGTGTTTCTTAGCATATTGAACAATTATAGCGAAACCTTAGTTTTCTGTGGGATTCGACTCTGGACTTGTAAACCGGATTATATTTACAACGACCGCTTAATCCTTTTTATAAGGCATAGTTGGGCGAGATCAACTATTGAACCCTAAACATTCTGACAAAAAAGGCGAAGAAAAACTCTGATATATAAGGCTAAATATAAAGCAGCTCGTGCAAGGTTCGTTGTAATGGCATATGTTTTGATCATTGCCAACAATTTCTTGTTCTGTGGAATACAGGCACTTACTATGACAGTCAAGATAGTTCTAACACCAATACTATGAGAAAACAAGTATAGCAAAAAGTTCTTTATGTCATCCATAACAAGGATCTAACGATTGTTGTTGTTGTAGAAGTCTTAAGAAAAGATGCGTCAAATACTTGGACGACAGTTTTCTTGCAACAATATCACATGAATACTTGGACGATAGTTTTCATGCAACAATATCACATAAAGTCCCATTCTAAAATGTCCATCTTTTTCTAATAGCAAGTCTAATGCAATTGAATGCACTATGTTTGACCCCCCCCCCCCCCCCCCANCCAAAAAAAAAGGAATGCACTATGAAAATCACTAAATTAGGGGTTAGGTGAAGAAGATGCAGTAGTGGATGTTGGTTTTCACCAGCATCTCAGGAACTTTTAAAAACTCATTTTGTGGGGGGGTCGATGGTTCGACACAGACAATAGGATGTGTAGAAACTCTGCATCTGTAGATAGATGTCTCGGTGACTGTAGATCGGGGTGATGATAATCCACTGCTTAATTGGGACATTTTAAGCATCTAAGGGAAGTAAGGAATCACCTGTTCAAGATAACAATAAGATGCTTCTCAATACCCATTCAGCACGAAACGTAAGAAGGATTCCTTGTTGAACCCATATGAGATGTCTTCACAAGAAGGCTAACTGATAGAGATAGAAAACAATGATTCACGATTGAAATAAGGGAAGGGGACTGCAGGGTCTGCAACCTCCATGCAGCACTACCTTGAATCCTCTCTAACACTTAAAGCTCACTCCTGAGGCCCGCTGCTACCAACACTCGGATCTGCACAAAAATGTACAGAAGTATAGTATGCATGTGGGACAACATGTACTCCATAAGTATCAAGACTAACCTCGGTGTAGTAATGACGATGTTCAAGTCATATGATACTCACTAGTAAAAAAACCTGTGTAATATATCTAATACTGGCAACAAAAATACAACAAGATGTAGTACCAACAACTCAAAGAAATAAGAGTTATCGGCTCATCACAACTAAATCAGTTTTGGCAAAAGAATTTATCAATCAATAACAAAGGCGTACAATAGCATGTTAAAACAACGCGAAATGCATGACAAAACATAAAGATTTCACTTACATGATCAAGAATGCCACCCTTATACTACACTCATCATCAATATAGAATGGCACCTGTCACACTCCAAACTCGGGGGGGGGGGGGGGGGGGAGGAGGGGGAGGGACGACCGACGTTCAACCGAGTGAACACGGCCGAGCAAGCCTGTTAGATACTTTCTAACCAAACTCACTCATGACAAAGAGAAGGCATATTCGTATTAATTAGACTTTAGGGAGATCTTGTATACAATACCAAATCCTTTCCATTAATTATTTCATTTTTAAATGTCTCAAAATAGATAAATTTTCATAGGCTAAAGTGGAATAACCGGTTTAAATACAATATAACTCGTTTGACTTTCCCAACACCCATATACAACTCATACTATGTCTACGGAGCCTCTAATAATTACAAGAGTACGATTATAGTGCCGGCAACAAGGCTCAGACTATACCTCAAAACGTGATAATATAATAACCAAAAGATGCATAACCCCCGGAATGAAGTGGCGCTCACTAAGTCTGCGGGGAGGAGGGTGTACTGCTATCACTGGTCAATGCTACCTGCTGTGGAACCACCTGCATCCATTAAAGATGCAGCTAACCAAACACCATCTCAATAGAATGAATAATAATACACAGAAGAAAAATGAAATCAATAGAAGCCTCAAACAATACCAAAACACCAAGTTAAGAACCACATAAGTTTTCAAGCGAATTTCCATGTTTTTAGGTGGGGAACTCTTTAGTTCCGATATATCATTATTCATAATACCACCGTACTTTTACACAGAGTCCAATCACGGCCCCATCGGCTAGGACGCCTCATTTGAGACATCAACCACAATCATAATTTCCAGCAAAATCACCATCATGTGCGCGGCATGGCATCCGATCACGTCCCGATCAGAAAGGCCGTCTCACCTGAGACATTACCTTTTCTATCAATCATCTCACGTCATACTTTCTTCACATCTATTCAATTCATTCGCACTTATGACCACAATTACAATATCATTCTTGACACTTGGCGGAATTTCATATTTCATGCTCCCCTTTTTCATTTTCACACATCATCATCATTATCGATAACAAGACTTTTAGATTCAAGACTTTTAGTTACACATGAGAGCAATTAAGAGTCTTAGACGTATAAAGATTTTTCGCATAATTTGGCATGATAACCTTCATTCAAGCATGACTTGAAGTCGTAACATTTACAACACACACATGCCACACTTTGAATATATCCTCAAAAGATAACATAACATTATAGCCTCACATTATAACACTTTTTAATCGTCTTTTGATTGTTAATTATATTACTTGTGCTTATATATTATATTTTAACTGTGTAGGAATAAAGTAGTGTGAAGATGAAGAAATATGGAGCAAAATTAAATAAAGCGCGGAAGAAAAAGAAAGGAAATTAAATGAATAAAAAAAAGAAGAAAATTGGGGGACAACCTTTGGTTTTTGTCCCCCAAGTGGAAGACAAGAAAAGAGTTACAATTCAAACAAACAAAAATGTAGTCAAGCGTTACTGCCTCCAGCACCAGGGTCAGCGCGAGGCGCTGCCCTGGACGCTGGGTGACGTGATTTTTTCAAATTTTCCCAGGACAATGTTATTTAGGTCCTACACGGTCCCAACTTGTATAAAAGGGGTGCTAAACCTAATTTGGAGGAGATATAACATATTTTGAAGGAGAATTCACGTGGGAGAACACACACCACACTTTGGGGGAGTCTTCTAACTAGTTTTTCTTCTCTTCTCTTCCTTTAATTTCATAGTTTATTAGTTCTACAGTTTTGGGTGCTACATGAACATTATAGTTTGAATCTTGAATTTTTGTTATTATTTTATCATATTGGTTTATTTATTCAATCTTGCGCTTAATTATTTGATTGTTTGATCACCAATTAAATACTATCTACGAATCTAGGGTTGAACTCGGGAGAGGGAATTCTAGATNATGAGTTATTAATGCATTCTTGTTAATTCTAATTCCATAGGAATATATACGTTAGGTTAGCTTGAATAGATGAGTAGTACTTCGGGAGAAGGCTACGAGCAATATTAACCCTGCCAACGAATAAACCAGATAAATTAAATAGATGATTTAAGTGAAAAACTAAAGGGGATTGTTAGATAACTCATAGCTCTAGAATATTGTCTCCCATTGAATTCGTCTCTAAAGATTCACCAACTTGTTTCTGTAATTTCTTAGTTTGCTACTCTAGATTAGTTGTAGTTAAATATTCATACTTTAGAAAATTGCTTTAATAGATTAATTGTTTGGGTTTAATTTAGTTGATAGTTAATCACAAGTCCCTGCGGGTACGATATCTGGACTTACAATCCTATATTACTTGTCGACCACGTATACTTGCGTGTGCGTTTGGGAGAAACAAGTTTTTGGCGCCGTTGCCGGGGACTTAGAAATTAACTATTTTGCTAGATTTGAGTTTTTACTTTTTATCTATTTAATTTTTTTATTTTAGCTTAGTGTAGTTAGTATTATATTTTTTTATATGGCATCTTTGAATGTAAAGTGGGGTGATAGTAAGTATTCTTGTTTTTGTGATCCTTGTCCATATTATAAAGGACCCCACTTGTGACAATATTGTAAAAATATTCCCAATACCGAGTTGTGTGCACCATATCAATCCTGTACTATTTGTGGTGGTAATTGGAATAATTGTCCTAAGTGTTGTTATCCTACTCCAATACCTTCTTATGTTGATTCTAATAATTCTTGTGAGTTTGACAGGAGTAACAGATTGGATGATGTGGAACATGATGTTCACATTCTTGATATGCACATGAAATTATTAGAGGAATATGGAAGTTTCCATGAGAAAATTACAAATGAAATACTTTATTAAAGGAAGAGTTAAATTGGGACAAGAGATCGACCAATTTGGCAGTTCTATTCGCGACTTAGAGGCTCAATTGAGTGCAAAGGTTGATGACACCTAACCCAACCTGCTAGGTAAGTCAACTAGTAACTATCCAATTTCAATGATATTAAGAAAACAGTAAAGTAAAGAAAATATCTGACTTTCATACAATTCCCAAGGATTGGTACAAATCACGAGCTTCTAAGAATAGAGTTTGCAAAATTTAAATGAATACATAGTCTGTTTGAAAAGTACATAAACAAAGATATAGATCTAAAGCTACCACGAACAAGGTGAAGCTTCAACCAGAACACAACTACATCTTCAATCCAGCTACTATCGAACGTAGCAACCTCAACAGCCAACATCTGCACGCAAGGTGCAGAAGTATAATATGAGTACAACCGATCCCATGTGCTTAGTAAGTAACAAACCTAACCTTAGGTTGAAAGCAGTGACGAGCTATCACAAGGTCAGGCTCAATACCAAAATCCCACAATAGTTCATAACAACACAAATACAAGTATAAAAGAGGTATTTCAGAAGTAAAATGCTAAGCTCGTTCACAGTTTTAGAAAATGGGCACGCTTTTCAAGAATCTCAGTGAAAACCCAATCTTTTACCAAAAATGCCAAAAATACGAGTAAGTTTGAAAACTATAATTTTTCCAAATATTCTTTCCACAATAAATAAGATGTTTCATTTTCTTTCGAGATAACACGTGAAAAATACTCCTCTATGCCCACATATCAATGTGTGTAAAAATTCATGAATGACGTGATACTATATAGCATGAGGAAAAAAATGCATCTCTATGCCTGTATGTCATGTGTGAATGCAAATGCCATGTATCTCAGAGATGAATATGTACTCACACTCTCAGAGTACTCAATCTCACTGTCTCGCATCCTTCCTCACTTTGCTTAATGCTCAGCACACTCAATCACTCATCGCTGTATAATAATTGCTGCGGCATGCAGCCCGATCCACACATACACACACACACACACACACACACACACACACACACACACACATATATATATATATATATATATATATATATATATATATATATATATATATATAACTGACTGTGCTCACTGGGGGACGCCATACGAACATACCAAAAACTCCCATAACATAACACGGACTTACTCGAGACCTCAAATCACGCATAACAACATCCAAACGACGAAGCACACCTCAAATCAAACTTAATGAACTTTCGACTTCCAAAAACTCGCGTCGAAACATATCAAATCAACTCGGAATGAAATCAAATTTTTCACACAAGTCCTAATAAATTATACGGAGCTAATCGTGCCCCAACTACCGAGCGAACTGCAAATGCTCAAAATGACCGGTCGGGTCACTACATTCTCCCCCACTTAAACTTATGCTCGTCCTTGAACGTGCCAAGAGTTGTTCCAAAACCATCAAACCACTGTATAACCTTACCATGCACATACCCGGGGGTGATCCCACGTCACCATATCCCATACAGTTCCGATAACACAACATAACTGAAATTTCTCAATTCAACCTAACCCACAAGCCTTAGAACCCAATTTCCAAAACCCGAAATTTCTTATAAGATCTGAATCTCGCAACCTACACACTGTATAAGTCTGAACAAGTTGTACCAAACCGCAACCATAACCCAAGCTACAATCACAAGATATACCACATAACTCAAATACCCATAGCAAAATCTCCGATCACAGTAGCTACTCAAAATAACACAATTACGGTAATAAACCTCATAACTAACAAAACCTCATCCTAAAACCTTCGTACACTGCCGATAATGAAAGAACACGCAAAAACTCATAACCATTCATCAAATCAACAATCCATGGAGCTCCCTCTTCTTCAACAAGAACTATAGCCAATTTCTAAGCTGACTTCCGATATTATCCTTCCAAATATACCACAATCAAACCCGATAACACCCACCCTAGATCCGATGACTCCATATTATCGAATACCCACTACTCTACTGACACGCAACAACAATACTACTCAGATCCACAAATCGTGCAATCCATGCACCAGTAAGCAACAATCCAAATGTATTCAATCACGAAAATTACTCAATCAAGAGAACCGTCCAACAAGCTCAACGGGTACCACCCCAACGAAATGCTAAGAATCTATCACACACCGTAGAACCATCACCCGACTCTGACACAAAGGTTCATACCTCAACATAATTTCCCTGCAATGCATGAATCCCTCCAAACGCTGATCCATATCATATACCTCGAGCCACCCTGCTCAAAAGCGATAACTACGCGAAATTTTGACATTAAGAACCCAAAGTGCATTACCATAACCACGGAGAATCAGATGACACGATGACACTCAAAACCCGAAGAAACATAACCAATACACCCTCAATCATGCGATACTCAATTACTCATCTCGCTCAAATTCCGCTATAAGACTATAATAGAACCGCACCATGAGTGTCCAAAACCAACAAATCACAACTCCTCGTAGAATAAGCCCGCAATGACTGAATCTCCGGTCACCCAAAAATAGATAAATAAACCTCCGGAAGTCCACAATGACTGAATCATAACACATACTATCATCTGGATAGCTTTGACCATGACTTCACCGCCCACAACCATGGAATAATCCGCTCTTCAGACCTCCCAGTCTCCAAATCCATAGAACACACGAATCACCATATCTGATCCCAACTCCACCGCCGGAATGTCTAACACATCTCTTATACACGATCATCCCACGATGAATACTTCTAAAATTCTTTCGTGCCACATATCAGAATTTGAATATCAACAGTCGATCAACCAAGAGAGTGCCACAGTACCAGTGAAGTATCCGAAAATTAAACACATTGCCCCTTCTGAAATGTATACTCTCATCAAGCCATACCAAATTGTAATATCATTTACCTAGTCACTTGGAACTATCCATGCTGCCTACAAATTTATGACCTTCCTCCGAAACTGAACTGTGACCTTGCACATGCAAATCTCGATCCCACCAACACACCACATCCATCATGACATCATAATTAAGTTTGGACTTGTGTTTCTTAGCAATATTAAACAATTATAGCGAAACCTTAGTTCTCTGTGGGATTCGACTCCGGACTTGTAAACCCGATTATATTTGCAACGACCGCTTAGTCCTTTTTATAAGGCATAGTTGGGTGCATCTTCGGGGCATGGTCCCCACGGTTTCCAGCCAGGCCATTCTTCATTCGGTTCCCTACCAGCCCAGAGAGCAGCTCGAGCACCATCAGCTCAAGGTTCTTCTATGCATGGTTCTCCTTGTGGCCATTCTGGTGCCAGGGGTTCATTTCAGTCCCAATCTCCAACTCCAGGGAGATTTTGTGAGTGTGGAGAGTTCGGGCATATGAGGAGGCAGTGTCCTCATCTTCTTGGAGGTCCATTTCAGCTGAGGAGCTAGCCTTCGACTTCAGCTCTAGTTACTTCACCACCCACCCAAGCAGCCAGGGGTGGTAGTCAGTCAGCTAGAGGCCACCCTAGAGGGGGAGGTCGAGCAGGTAGAGGTCAGACCCGTATTTATGCCTTTCCAACCAGGCCAGATGCTATGGTTTCCGATGCAGTGATTGCATGTATTGTCTCAGTCTGTTGCGCAGATGCTTTGGCTTTATTTGACCCTGGTTCTACGTATTCCTATGTTTCTTCATATTTTGCCCATTTTCTGGATATGCCATGTGAGTCTTTAGTTACATTTGTTCATGAGTCGACTCTGGTGGGCGATACTATTATTGTGGGCCGTGTGTATCGGTCGTTTGTGATATATATTGGGGGTATGGAGACCCGAGTGGACCTACTATTACTCAGCATGGTCGATTTTGATGTGATATTGGGCATGGAATGGTTATCTCCATGTCATGACTGTCTTCATTGTCATGCTAAGACCGTGAACTTAGCTACACCGGGATATCCGAGGGTTGAGTGGAGAGATTCTTGTAATTATGTGCCTAGCAGGATAATTTCCTACTTGAAGGCTCAGCGTATGGTTGAGAAAGGGTGTTTATCGTATCTAGCTTTTGTGAGGGAAGTCAGTGGTGAGACTCCTGGTATTGATTTGGTTCCTGTGGTCCGTGACTTTTCGGACGTGTTTCCTTCAGACCTGCCAGGCATGCCGCCTGACAGGGACATTGATTTTGGTATTGACCTAGTGCCAAGAACTCAACCTATTTTTATTCCACCTTACCGTATGGCATCATAAGATCTAAAAGAAATAAAGGAGAAGCTTCAGGAACTCCTAGATAAGGGGTTCATTCGGCCTAGTGTGTCACCTTGGGGTGCATCAGTGTTGTTTGTAAAGAAGAATGATGGTTCTATGCATATGTGTATTGATAATCGGCAGCTGAACAGAGTTATGGTGAAAAACCGGTATCCCTTGCCTCGTATAGATGACCTCTTTGATCAGTTTCAAGGTGCCAGAGTATTTTCTAAGATTGACTTGCGTTACGACTATCATCAGTTGAAGATTTGGGGGCTAGACATCCCGAAGACTACTTTCAGGACTAGATATGGTCATTACGAGTTTCTGGTTATGTCATTCGGGCTGACCAATACCCCAATAGCCTTTATGCACTTGATGCAAAATGTATTCCGACCTTATCTGGATTCTTTTGTCATCATGTTCATTGACGATATCTTGGTGTATTCCCGATTTCGGGAAGATCATGAGCAACATTTGAGAGTTGTGCTTCAGACCTTGAGGGAGAAGAGATTGTATGCAAAATTTTTGAAGTGTGAGTTCTGACTTGATTCAGTAGAATTCTTGGGGCACGTGGTGTCCAGTGAGGGTATTCAGGTTGATCCGAAGAAGGTAGAGGCGGTGCAGAGTTGGCCTAGACCGTCATTAGCTACTGAGATTCGCAATTCCTTGGTTTGGCAGGGTACTGCCGCCGTTTCGTAGAGGGATTTTCATCTATTGCAGCACCTATGACTAGACTGACCGAGAAGGGTGCTCAGTTCAGGTGGACTGAGGAATGCGAGGGGATCTTTCAGAAGCTCAAGTCAGCTTTGACTATAGCTCCGGTATTGATTTTTCCCACGGGTTCAGGTTCTTATACAGTTTACTGTGATTCCTCGGAAGCTGGACTTTGAGTGGTTTTGATGCAGGACGGTAGGGTGATGCCTACGCGTCCAGACAGTTGAAGGTGCACAAAAAGAATTATCCAGTGCACGATCTTGAGCTAGCAACTATTGTTCACGCCTTGAAGATTTGGCATCATTATTTGTATGGAGTTCATTGTGAGATTTTCACTGATCACCGTAGTTTGCATCATCTGCTTAAGAAGAAGGATCTGAATTTGCGTCAGAGGAGGTGGTTGAAGCTTCTCAAGTATTATGAGCTCACTATCTTATATCATCCGGGGAAGGCCAATGTAGTGGCCGATGCCCTGAGTCGCAGAGCAGAGAGTTTGCGAGTTTAGCCTACCTTCCAGTAGCAGAGCGACCTTTAGCACTTGATGTTCAGGCTTTAGCAGGTCGGTTGGTGAGATTGGATCTATCAGAGCCTCCGCGGGTATTGGCTTGTGTAGCCTCCAGGTCTTCTCTTTATGACCAGATTAGAGCACGCAAGTATGATGATCCACATTTGCTTGTTCTTCAGGATAGCGTCCGTCACGGTGATGCCAAGGATGTGGTTATTGGTGATGATGGGGTCATGAAGATGCAGGGCTGGATTTTCGTGCCCAATGTATATGGGCTTTGAAATTTGATTCTAGATGAGGCCCATAGTACATGGTATTCCATCCATTCGGGTGCCGCGAAGATGTATCAGGATCTGAGGCAACATTATTGGTGGAGGCGGATGAAGAGAGATATTGTTGAGTTTGTGGCTCCGTGTCTCAACTGTCAGCAGTTCAAGTATGAGCACCAGAGGCTAGGTGGATTGCTTCAGAGATTTGATATTCCGGAGTGGAAGTGGGAGCGAAACACCATGGACTTCATAGTTGGAGTCCCACAGACTTCGAGGAGGTTTGATTCTATATGGGTTATTGTGGATCGGCTGACCAAGTCCGCGCATTTCATTCCTGTTGGTACTACTTATTCTTCAGAGCGGTTAGTTGAGATTTATATTAGGGAGATTGTCCGATTTCATGGGGTTCCAGTTTCTATCATTTCTGACAGAGGTACTCAGTTCACATCTCAGTTTTGGAGAGCCGTACAGAGAGAGTTGGGTACTTAGGACAAGCTGAGCACAACGTTTCATCCTCAGATCGACGGGCAGTCGGAGCATACTATTTAGATTTTGGAGGATATGTTGCGTGCATGTTTCATTGATTTTGGGAGTTCATGGGACCAATTTCTGCCACTCGCGGAGTTTGCATAAATTAATAGTTATTAGTCGAGTATCCAGATGTAAAGACCCGTAAAAAATTCTATGTCAACAATAATGCCCTAGTACGTCCTTGTGCTGTTATAACTGTAGAAATTCTTAAAACGGTCCTATTTTGGATAAAAAGTACCCTAGAACATGAAAGATTAAATTTTCCAAAAATTGCGTGTTATGCGATCGCATAACAGGTATGCGGACCGCATAGTGGTCGCATTCCTGGACAATTTGTTGTCCAATTTGAGGACAACTATGCGGCCTAAAATGCGATCGCATTTCACGAATGCAAGCTGCATAGTTGTCGCATTCTTGCCCCATGGTTTTTGCGAGGGAGGTTATGCGACTCACTATGCGATCGCATAACAGGTATGCATACCGCATAGGGTCGCATACCTGCGCAGTCCGGTCTCTTTTTAACCCATTTTGATGGCCATTTATGCGACAGGAATGTGGAGCGCATAGCAGGAATGCGATCGCATTCCTGACCGCATCCCTGTGTCGGGGTTCTTTTTTTTCTAAGTTTAAAACCCGAACCTCTGTTTTATAAAACACCTCTTCCCTTCATTTTAAACGATCTTCTGACCAAAAATAGACAGAGAATAAGAGATTTCTTGAGAGAGAAGGTTTCAACATCATCTAATTTGGTTTTCCAAAATCACTCAAGCCCGGAAATTATCAAGTTATTGTCATCTTCTTCACTCAAAGAGGTAAGTCTTCACCCTATTTCCCCAATTTCTAAGATTTTGTGTAAGAATAAAACACACATAGGTTGGGTCTTGAAAATAAAAACTGAAACCTTGCATGCATGTGAATAATCTTCCATGATCTAGCAAAAGGGAAGTAAGCTAGGGCATTCTTTCACTAAAAAAGGGTTAGTTAATCTAAAGGACCACATAGTAGTTGATAAAATTCCCAAATGAGTCCAAGGTTACTAACTCAAAGTTTGAATGTGTCACATTGTAAATTAGATTGAAGGCGCTATAAGGTCCGGCGATTTTGGATAGAAATTATAGAGAAATTCCAACTCAAGGTATGTATGACTAACTCTAATCCTCATAGGATAAACGCATGGTTCTCACCTTCCGGGTATGATTCTCTTGTTGGATATCTATGGAATTTATGTGTTCTATGTGCCTAATTGAGGAATCTTTGCTTCTATGTCATTCCATGCTAATACCATATCGTTGTGCTACTTGAGTATATGAGTTGTGATCATTTTATTCCTTCTTATACTATGTGTGTGGTCCTTGCATGTGATGGGTGTGGTAATTATGGAAGACTACAATGGTACGAAATATGAATCAAAAATTGCTATGATATGAAATGTGGGTAACAGAGATGGTAATGATGTGAAATGTGAAACATGAGGTTGAATGGTTGTGAAACATGGATTAATGGAACAGATGGTTATGGAATATGGGTTAAGGGATGAATTGTTGTGAAATGGGAATCAAAGGATTCTAATGATATGAAAGACGAATCAAAGAACAATATGTGTTGGGGATCAAAAAGGTTAAAATTTATGTAAGTGATCTAAAACACCCATAATTGTACCAGGAGAATGCCCTAGGGTTGAGAAGGCCTATCCGGTCTGGATGGGATCGGACCCCATGCCGTACACATGGATGACTTGATATTGTGATATGAATATGATTTGATGATGATTATTGTCCTCACTATTTACAGCTGAGATGGCCTAGACGATCGGACAGAGATCGGACATTCTGTGCTATGCACAAGCCACGGTATTAGCCGATTGTGGCAGAGATCGGACTTTGTGAGAACAAGCCACGATGGTTATATGTGATGTGATTGAAATTTGGACCTCACCTAGGATGGTTTAGCCAATCGGGCAGAGATCGGACGACGTGTGACAACGACACGGTGGATCGGTAATAATAATAACAAGACGAACTTAAAAGTACATTAACCAAAAGATGGCAAAACGGGATGAGGTTTGTGGTAACTCTTGTTTGTGTTTTTTTCCTTTGCCTTGGTGTATTGTTATCCGATGCCTCTATTTGTGTTGACTGTTGATGTTTATCCTATCTAGAGTAGGTTTGTTCATACGTACTAGTGCTATTCAATGGTACTAACGTCCCTTTTGCCGGGGGCGCTACATATTTTAAATGGATGTAGGTGGTTCTGTAGCAGGTAGTGCCGATCGCCGATAGTGGTGCCTTTCCTTCCATCTCTTCAGCAGTCTTGGTGAGCTCCACTTCCTCTCGCGACTGTGTGTAAATCATGTTGACTCATTTTGTTTTGTGTCATAGCTTTTGAGGTATATCCAGGGCCTTGTTACCGGCAAGTCTATGTATTTTTCTCCGCACACTTAGAGGCTTCGTAGACACTATGTGGGATGTAAACATATATTGGGTAGTTGTTGTACTTACTCGTAATCGTGGTTCCGTATTGGGAATGTTGTACTTAGTATGTATGTTTTGGTAAGATCTAATGTTAAAATGTTAAAAGAAGAAAGGGATTTATGTTGTAAATGCATGCCTGATTTTATTTTGCTGTTTCACTTATAAAATGTACATTATGAACACGGGGAAATGCATTGGGTAGGAAAGGCAATCCAGGTCCGCTTGACCGGGTTCATCCGGTTGGGCGCTGGTCTCGTCCCTCGATTTTGGGGCGTGACAAACTTTGTATCAGAGCCTAAGGTGTTAAAAGTGTCCTAGGATGTCTCGGAGCCGTGTCTAGTAGAGCCCTTCTTATCGCTGTGTTGTCGACCACATCTATAATTAGGGGTTGCATGGACATTTAGGAAAGTAAACTTTTATTGCTATTCTATATCGTGCGATATGGTGGAAGGTGAAGTTGTCTATCCCTAACTTGTGCATTGTTCTAATTTTCAGTAAATGACACCCAAGAAGAGAGCTCGACTCGTCCTAGAGGCCAATGCCACCCCAGGAGTAGCCGTGAATTCTTTATCTGATGGTGCGGGCGAGAACGATTCCCCAACCCTGAATCTGCCTGACTCTTCCATCCCAGGTCAGTATATTCCTATTCTTGCTCCAGCGGAGGGTGCTACAGTCCCTCCCGCTGATGTTCCTGATCCTTCTTCTGTCCCATCTTCCGATTCCAGTATTTCTGATGGGGACCTCAGGGGAGCTATTCAGATGTTGACTCAGCTTGTGGCCTCCCAGGCCCAAAGATCACATGCTGCCCCTGCACCCTCTAGCGAGCAAGGGGGTTCTTCAAGTTCCAGGGTCAACCAGTTTCTGTGATTAGCCCCTCTAGAGTTCACAGGCACCGACCCGGAGGCCGACCCTCAAGATTTTATAGATGATATGTACAAGACTCTTCGGGTTATGAAGGGTACAGAGACAGATGGGGCTGAGTTATCTTCCTACCGTTTGAGGGGAGCAACGTATTCGTGGTTTGAGATGTGGGAGGATTCCCGTGGGGATGGGGGACCTTCGGCAAGGTGGGATGAGTTTGTAGGTGCTTTCATGGATCATTTCTTGCCTGTCGAGACCATGACAGCCCGCGCTACAGAGTTTGAGGTCCTCAAGTAGGGCAAAAAGAGTGTGTGGGGGTATCATACGGAGTTTGTGCATTGTCCAAGTATGTTGTCCATATAATGCCGACTATGGAGGCCAGAGTTCGCTAGTTTGTTCAAGGCCTTGCTCCCTTGGTTATTAATGAAGCTGCTACAGCTGCTCTACATTAAGATATGAATTATGGGAAGATTGTAGGATTTTCCCAGGCTACGGAGCCTCGAAATTGAAGATAAGGATGGAGAGAGAGAGAGTATTAGTAGAACCCGGTCGGCGGGCAGCCATGGGGGTTCTTTTGGAGGAGGGAGACAAGTTCCCAGGAGAGGGCCATCAGGACCATCCCAGTCTCATGCTCAGTCATCAGCTAGTTCCCCACCACCAGGGCGTCACCATCATCATTAGTAGGGAGGTCGTTTTAGGGCCAGTTCTGGCGGCGGGGGGTTCCATCAGCCTGGCCGCTCAGGTGGGAGATTCCAGCAGCAGCAGAGGGACCCATGCCCCAAGTGCGAGAGGTTTCATACCGGGTCCTGTTATCTGGATCGGCCAGTATGCTATGGTTGTGGGGTGAGGGGTCATATTCATAGAGACCACCTTTCATCCAGCCAGGGTGCAGGATGGGGTGCCGCCGAACCATCTAGTTCTTCAGCTGCTACATCTTCAACACGCCCACCAGCTCGAGGCCCTTCAGCACCAACAGGGCGTGGTGCAGCCAGGGGTGGTGCCCGAGGTCGGGGAGGACCAATGCGGTTCTATGCTTTGAGTGGTCGCCATAGTGCGGAGGCTTCTCCAGACGTTGTCACAGGTATTCTGACTATTCAAACACATGATGTTTATGCTCTTATTGATCCCGGGTCTTCTTTTTCATATGTTGCTCCCTTTATTGCTTCAAGTTTTGGGGTAGAACCCGAACAACTTCATGAGTCATTCTCCGTGTCGACTCTGGTTGGTAATTCTATTACGGCCGTGCGAGTCTATAGGAATTGTGTTGTCACGGTGTGTTCTCGGGATACCACGGCCGATCTTATTGAGCTAGGAATGGTAGATTTTGATGTGATTGTGGGGATGGATTGGCTCTACTCGTGCTTTGCTAAACTCGACTGTCGAGCCAGAATAATGAGGATCGAGTTTCTTGAGGAACCAGTTATTGAATAGAAGGGAAATGATGTTGTGCCAAGAGGCAGGTTTATTTACTACCTTAAGGCCTTGAAGATGATCAAGAAGGGGTGTATCTACCACTTGGTCCGGGTTGCGGACACCACTTCAGAGGTGCCAGCTCCCGAATCCGTGCCTGTTGTGAATGAGTTTCTTGAGGTTTTTCCGGATGAGCTTCTTGGGATTCCACCTGATAGAGAGATTGATTTCGGGATTGATGTATTGCCAGATACGCAACCAATATCTATTCCACCCTACCGAATGGCGCCAGCAGAATTGAAAGACTTAAAAGAGCAATTGAAGGATCTACTAGAAAAGGGTTTCATTAGGCCTAGTGTGTCGCCTTGGGGCACACCGGTTCCATTCGTCAGGAAGAAGGATGGATCGCTTCGGATGTGTATTGATTATCGACAGCTCAACAAGGTCACCATAAAAAATAAGTACCCATTGCCTCGGATAGATGATTTGTTCGACCAATTGCAAGGTGCTAGGTTCTTCTCAAAGAATGATTTATGATCCGGGTATCACCAGTTAAAGATCAAAGAGCAGGATATTCCTAAGACCGCCTTCAGGACTCGTTATGGGCACTTCAAATTCTTGGTAATGTCTTTTGGGCTAAACAACTCCCCATCAACTTTTATGGATCTTATCAATCAGGTTTTCAAACTGTTTCTTGACTCCCTTGTGATTGTCTTCATTGACGATATCCTTGTTTATTCGTGAAGTCAGGAAGATCATGCTAATCACCTTATGGCAGTTCTGCAGACTCTTCATCAGCACCAATTGTATGCAAAGTTTTCAAAATCCGAGTTTTGGCTAGAATCAGTCACCTTTTTGGGCCATGTTGTTTCCATGGAAGGGATTCAAGTTGATCTCCAAAAGATTGCAGCGGTAAAGGATTGTCCTAGACCAACGACCCCGACGGAGATGCGTAGTTTCTTAGGTCTAGCTGGGTATTATCGGAGGTTCGTGGAGGGATTCTCTACCCTCGCCTCCCCATTGACTAAGCTGACGCAGAAAGAAGTTAAGTTCCAGTGGTCAGATGCTTGTGAAAAGAGTTTCCAGGAATTGAAATTGAAATTGACTTCGTCACCAGTGTTGACTTTGCCAGAAGGTTCAGAGGGATTTGTAGTTTATTGTGATGCTTCAAGGGTTGGTTTGGGGTGTGTGTTGATGCAATGTGGTAAGGTTATAGCGTATGCTTCAAGGAATCTCAAGAATCACGAGAAGAATTATCCGATGCATGATTTAGAGCTCGCGACGGTTGTGTTTGCATTGAAAATCTGGCGGCATTATATTTGTGGGGTCCATGTGGACGTGTTCACAGACCACAAGAGTCTTCAGTATTTATTCAAGCAGAAGGAGTTGAACTTAAGGCAGCGGAGGTGGTTAGAATTGCTCAAGGAGTATGATATGAATATTTTGTACCATCCAGGGAAGGCGAATGTGGTAGCCGACGCTCATAGTCGGAAATACATGGGTAGCTTGGCACATTTGGAAGCCAGTCAGAGGCTTTTGGCTTGGGAAGTTTATCAGTTGGCTAGTTTGGGGGTCTGTCTTTCGACCTCAGGCGAAGGGGATGTCGTGGTGCGTAATGGAGCAAAATCTTCACTTGTAGCAGAAGTCAAGGGAAAGCAATTCAGGGATCCGGATTTGGCACAATTGAGGGAAGCAATTTTGAATCACAAGACTTCAGCATTCTCACTCGACAATGATGACGGTGTCAAGAGAGGTTATGTGTTCCAGATGTAGATCATCTCCGGGAAAGGGTAATGGCAGAGGCTCATAATTCCAGGTATATCGTACACCCAGGTTCTATGAAAATGTATCATGATCTCAAGGAAATTTATTGGTGGAATGGTATGAAGAGGGGTGTGGCGGACTTTGTGGTTAAGTGTTCAAATTGTCAGCAAGTGAAGGCCGAGCATCAGAGGCCCGGTGGGTTGACACAGCTTATGGAAATACCGATGTGGAAATGGGATATGATCAATATGGAATTCGTGGTAGGGTTACCCCGCACTCAGCGAAAGTTTGACTCGATTTAGGTGGTAGTGGATCGACTCACGAAATCAGCTCACTTCTTGCCAGTTAAGTCCACTGATACTGCAGAACAGTACACCACTTGTATATCAAAGAAATAGTGAGGCTCCATGGCACTCCAATTTCTTTTATCTCTGATCGAGGGGACCCAGTTCACAACTAATTTTTGGAGAAAATTTCAGCAAGGTTTGGGTACTCATGTAAATCTCAACACATCATTCCATCCACAAACTGATGGGCAGGCAGAGCGAACCATTCAGACGCTTGAAGAAATGTTACGGGCTTGTGTATTAGATTTCAAGGGTAGTTGGGATGATCACTTGCCTCTTATATAATTTTCTTATAATAACAGTTTCCATGCTAGTATTCAGATGGCCCCATTTGAGGCATTGTACGAAAGGAGATGTAGATCTCCGATCGGATGGTTTGAGGTTGGTGAGGCAGAATTGTTAGGACCAGATCTTGTGCACCAAGATAACGAAAAAGTTAGAGTCATTCGGGAGAGGATGAAAACTGCTCAGGGTCATCAAAAATCCTATGCGGACGTTCATTGTCGAGATTTGGAATTCCAAATTGACGATTGGGTATTCTTGAAGGTGTATCCCATGAAAGGAGTAATGCGGTTTAGGAAGAAAGGGAAATTGAGCCCAAGGTATGTCGGGCCATATAGAATTGCTCAAAGGATAGGACAAGTGGCTTATAGGCTGGAATTGCCCGTGAGATGTCATTAGTGCACCTGATGTTCCATGTGTCTATATTGAAGAAAGTGGTTGGAGATCCATTAGCCATCGTGTCAGTTGAGACTATTGAAGTTAATGAAGAATTATCGTATGAAGAGGTTCTAGTTGCTACTTTTGATAGGCAAGTCCGTAGATTGAGGAACAAAGAAATTTCTTCAGTTAAAGTGTTGTGGCGAAGCCAACAAGTTGAGGAGGCCACGTGGGAAGCGGAAAATGAAATGAAAGAAAAATATCCCCATTTGTTTGAATCAGTTTAGTAGTGATCGTGCGAACCGTCATCTCTAAGCAATTATATGTTATGTTCAGTTTGTGCAAAATCACCCCATTTTCCCCTAATTGCTCTACTATTGTAACTTCTCAAGTTGTGCCATAATTGTGTATGTTGTGACTATTTGNATAATTGAATTATACAGGACTTGTCGAGGTGACCAAATTATGTGCAAGTCCATAAAATAACTAGTTATGTGTGGAATTGGTTGAGAACATGTGTTTCGGGGGCTCTTTGACAAGTAGATAGGCCTAACTACAGAGGAAACTCTGGCCAAATTTTCAGAATATACCGGAGTTAGTAGAAATTGGGGGTTGGCATATTATGTTTTCAAAATAAAGTGATTTCCCGATCCTCATTCGAGGATGAATGATTTTAAGTGGGGGAGGATGTAAAGACCTGTAAAAATTTCTATGTCAAAAATAATGCCCCAGTAGGTCCTTGTGTTGTTATAACTGTAGAAATTCTTAAAATGGACCTATTTTGAGTAAAAAGTACCCCAGAACTTGAAAGATTAAATTTTCCAGAAATTACGCATTATGCGACGCACTATGCGATCGCATAACAGGTATGCGGACCGCATAGTGGTCGCATACCTGGACAGTTTGCTGTCCATTTTGAGGACAGCTATGCAGCCTAAAATGCGATCGCATTTCATGAATGCAGGCCGCATAGTTGTCGCATTCTTGCCCCATGGTTTTTGCGAGGGAGGTTACGCGATGCACTATGCGATCGCATAACAGGTATGCGGACCGCATAATGGTCGCATACCTGGGCAGTCCGGTCTCCTTTTGGCCCATTTCGAGGGCCATTTATGCGACAGGAATGCGGACTGCATAGTAGGAATGCGATCGCATTCCTGACCGCATCCCTATGTCGGGGCTTTTTTTTTTCTAAGTTTAAAACCCGAACCCCTGTTTTATAAAAAACCTCTGCCCTTCATTTTTAACTATCTTCTGTTCAAAAATAGAGAGAGAAGAAGAGAGTTCTTGAGAGAGAAGGTTTCAACATCATCTAATTTGGTTTTCCAAAATCACTCAAGCCTGGAAATTGCCAAGTTATTGTCATCTTCTTCACTCAAAGAGATAAGTCTTCACCCTATTTCTCCAATTTCTCCGATTTTGTGTAAGAATAAAACACACATAGGTTGGGTCTTGAAAATAAAAAGTGAAACCTTGCATGCATGTGAATAATATTCCATAATCTAGCAAAAGAGAAGTAAGATAGGGCATTCTTTCACTAAAAAGGGGTTAGTTAATCTAAAAGACCACATAGTAGTTGATAAAATCCCCAAATGAGTCCAAGGTTCCTAACTCAAAGTTTGAATGTGTCACATTGTAAATTACATTGAAGGCGCTAGAAGCTCCGATGATTTTGGATAGAAATTATAGAGAAATTCCAACTCAAGGTATGTATGGCTAACCCTAATCCTCATAGGATAAACCTATGGTGCTCACCTTCCGAGTATGAGTCTCTTGTCGGATATCTATGGAATTTATGTGTTCTATGTGCCTAATTGAGGAATCTTTGCTTCTATGTCATTCCATGCTAATACCATATCATTGTGCTACTTGAGTATATGAGTTGTGATCATTTTATTCCTTCTTCTACTATGTGTGTGATCCTTGCATGTGATGGGTGTGGTAATTATGAAAGACTAGAATGGTACGAAATATGAATCAAAAGTTTCTATGATATGAAATGTGGGTAAAGAGACGGTAATGATGTGAAATGCGAAACATGAGGTTGAATGGTTGTGAAACATGGATTAATGGAACGGATTGTTATGGAATACGTATTAAAGGATGAATTGTTGTGAGATGTGAATCAAAGGATTCTAATGATATGAAAGACGAATCAAAGAACAATATGTGTTGGGGATCATAAAGGTTAAAATTTATGTAAGTGATCTAAAACACCCATAATTGTACCAGGAGAATGTCCTAGTGGTGAGAAGGCCTATCCGATTTGCTGGGATCAGACTCCATGATGTACACATGGATGACTTGATATGATTATGATTTGACAATGATTATTGTCCTCATTTTTTACAGTTGAGATTGCCTAGCCGATCGGGCAGAGATCGGACTCTGTGTGCTGTGCACAAGCCACAGTGTTAGTCTAGCCGATTCGGGCAGAGATGGGACTCCGTGAGAACAAGCCACGATGGTTATATGTGATGTGATTGAAATTCAGACCTCACCTAGGATGGCTTAGCCGATCGGACAGAGATCGGACTCCGTGTGACAAAAACACGGTGGATCAGTAATAATAATAAAAAGATGAACTTAAAAGTTTATTAACCAAAAGATGGCAAAACTGGATAAGGGTTGTGGTAACTCTTGTTTGTGTTTTTTCCCTTACCTTGGTGTATTGTTATCTGATGCCTCTATTTGTGTTGACTGTTGATGTTTATTCTATCTAGAGTAGGTTTGTTTATACATACTAGTGCTATTCAATGGTACTAACGTCCCTTTTGCCGGGGGCACTACATATTTTAAATGGATGTAGGTGGTTCTGTAGCAGGTAGCTGCGATCGCCGATAGTGGTACCTTTCCTTCCATCTCTTCAGCAGTCTTGGTGAGCCCCACTTCCTCTCGGGGCTGTGTGTAAATCATGTTGACTCATTTTGTTTTATATCATTCCTTTTGAGGTATAGACGGGGCCTTGTTACCTACAAGTCTATATATTTTTCTACGCACACTTAGAGGCTCCACAGACACTATGTGGGCTGTAAACATATTTTGGGTAGTTGTTGTACTTACTCGTAATCGTGGTTCTGTAGCGGGAATGTTGTACTTAGTATGTATGTTTTGGTAAGATCTAATGTTGTAATGTTGAAATAAGAAAGGGATTTATGTTGTAAATGCATGCCTGATTTTATTTTGCTGTTTCACTTATAAAATGTACATTATGAACACGGGGAAATGCGTTGGGTAGGAAAGGCAATCCAGGTCCGCTTGACCGGGTTCATCCGGTTGGGCGCCGGTCTCGTCCCTCGGTTTTGGGACATGACACCATATGGCTCCGTATAAGGCTTTATATGGTAGGAGGTTCAGATCTCCGGTTGGTTAGTTTGAGCCTGGCGAGGCTAGGCTATTGGGCACCGACTTAGTTCAGGATGCGTTGGGTAAGGTGAACTTGATTCAGGAGTGGCTTCACACGGTGCAGTCTAGGCAGAAGAGTTATGCAGACCGGAAGGTCCGAGATGTGTCTTTCATGGTTGGGGAGAAGGTACTGCTTAAGGTGTTACCCATGAAGGGTGTTATGAGATTCAGGAAGAGGGGAAAGATGAGTCCCAGGTTCATTGGGCCATTTGAGGTGCTTCAGAGGATTGGGAGGTGGCTTATAGACTTACCTTGCCTCCCAGCTTGTCGAGTATTCATCCAGTGTTCCATGTTTCGTGCTACAGAAGTCTGTTGGTGACCCGTCTCATGTTTTAGACTTCATCACGGTTCAACTCGAGGGAGATATGTCATATGAGGTAGAGCCAGTGGCTATTTTGGGTCGTCAGGTCAGAAAGCTGAGGTCTAAGGATAGAGCTTTAGTAAAGGTTCAGTGGGGAGGACATCCGGTGGGGGATGCCACCTAGGAGACCGAGCAGGAGATGCGGGACAGATATCCTCACTTATTTGAGACTCCAGGTATGTTTCTAGATCTGTTCGAGGAAGAACGTTTGTTTAAGAGGGGGAGGATGTAACGACCCGGCCGGTCATTTCGTGAGATTTGCCCAGTTTTCCCCATTTCTGCTTTATAATATATTGCTTATCCTGTTTATGTTGTGTTGGCTCGGATGGTTTAAGTTCAGAGTGGTCGTGGTGAGAATAGAGGCACTTAGCCTCTTGAAGTAGCCTAATAGTTAAAAAGTCAAATTGAGAGTTGAATTATTGGTAAACGACCTCGGAATCTCGATTTTATGGTTCTAATAGCTTCGTTAGGTGATTTGGGACTTAGGAGTGTTTTCGGAATGAAGTTTTGATAGCCGGTGTAAAATTAGGCTTGAATTGGTGAAAGTTAGTTTTTGGCGATTTTCGGTCGGCAATGGAAAATAGGCTATCGGGGTCAGAATGGAATTCCGACAGTTGGAGCAGGTTCGTAATGTTATTTTAGGTATGTGTGCAAATTTTTAGGTCAATCGGATGTGTTTTGGTTGGTTTCGGCATCATTGCCAAAATTTAGAAGTTTCAAAGTTCATAGGCTTGAATTTGATGTAATTTTGGTGTTTTTGTGTTGTTTTTGGTGTTTTGAAGGCTCAACTAAGTTTGAATGATGCTATCGGGTGTGTTGGTATGTTTGGTTAGGGCACCGAGGGGCTCGGGATTGATTCGGATGGTTGGCGGAGGTTTGAACTTGGGAAATTTGCAGCAAATAGCTGCTGGGGTTAAGGTGCTGGTGTGAAGGTCCAAGCACAGGTGCGAAAAGAGGCTAGGCAGGAGGAGTCCGCAGGTGTGAAGAATTGGCCGCACCTGCGAAGCCGCAGGTGCGTAAAAGGGACCGCAGGTGCGAGAATTTGGACTGTTAGTGGATTTTCGTAGGTGCGCACCTGGGACCGCAAGTGTAGGTCCGCAGGTGCGAGGAAAGGTCCGCAGGTGCGAATTAACTGGGCAGAATAGTATAAAAGAATGACTCCGCAAAATTTTGGTTATTTTTCCATTGTTGCATGCGGGTGGAGCTTATTTGAGAGCAAATTGAAGAAGGTGTTCGAGGGTCTTCAGTAGAGGTAAGTTCCCGGGCTATATAACTCGTTTCTATGGTATTTTGTTTCGGATTAAGCTTGTAATTTGAAGAATTAAAGTGGAAAAGGTTGGGAAAATGGGGAGGAAGAGTGGAAATTCTTTTGGTGATTTGAGTAGGAAATTATGGTCCGATTGTGGAGTTTTTGGTATGTATAGAATCGTGGGATAATGAGGATTTTAGTGATGTAAATCTTATCAAATTTCGAGACGTGGGCCCGGGGCTCAGTTTTGGCCGAATTTCGAGAATTGTGTTAAAAATTTATATCTTTCGATTGTGTTTTGTTCCGTTAGCATGTATTGATGATGTTAATCTAATTTTGGTTAGATTCAGAGCTTTTGGGAGCCGATTCGAGGGGCAAGCGCATCGCGGAGTAGCTTTTGGGCTGTTTTGAGGTAAGTAACGATTGTAACTCTAAACCTGAGGGTATGACACTCCGTTATGTGTTATTGTGTTGATAAATGAGGTGACGCACATGCTAGGTGACGAGCGTGGGGGCGTGCACCGATAGGGATTGGGACTTGGTCCGTCCCGTAGCGACTATTAAGCCTCGTAGTCGATTTGAAACCTTATGATATCCTGTATTTTAGAAATTTATACTTGTATATGGTCTGTGAGCAATGATTGGGGCCTTGTGCCGACCTGTTTAGACCCTTAGGGGTATTTTCCATGATTGGGGCCTTGTGCCGACCTGTTTAGACCCTCAGGGGGTATTTTTACACTATTCTACCACTATCATGTTAGTAAATTGTTAACTCAGTCATTGTTTCCTAATTGTGGTTATTTTTACTATTATCACACTACTTTGAAAACTCCAAAAAATATTTGGGGCTGAGCCCCGTGAGTTGAGATAAATTGCCCAAGTGGCTTGTGAGGGTGACTGAGTCAGGTCGGGAGCCGAGCATGTGGGGATAGCTATGGATCGGGCTGCACGACGCTGCAATATGTATGTGATTAGGCCGAGCGACGTGTATGTGAGGATAGTTATGGGATGGGCATCACACTGCAACAATATATGTGTTATATATGGATCGGGCTGCACGCCACAACAATATATGTTATATATATGGATCGGGCTGCACGCCGCAACAATATATGTTATATATATGGATCGGGCTGCACGCCGCAACAATATACATATTGGATCGGGCTGCACGCCGCAACAGATATAGCGCTTGGGCTAAAGGATCCCCTCCAGGAGTCTGTACACCCCCAGTGAGCGCAATCGACTATTATATGGATCGGGCCGCACGCCGCAACAATGTAAATATATATATGTATGTATGAATGTAGTGGAGCGGGCTGCCCGCCGCAACAGTTGTGTGTGTTCATGGTACTTACTGAGTACGAGTGTTAAGTGAGAGCATGAGATACTAATAGTGGAGTCACGAGCGATTGAGAGGCTTGCTCGAGAGGCTTTATTGTGAGTGATACTGTGCCCGGGGGGCTTATATTCCATGAAAATGCTGTTTTCACTCTTCTTTACACTTAGCCTCTGATAAAAAATGTTGGATAAAAGTTTTCATACGAGATTTTTAAATGAAAACCGGGGTTTTATGAAATATTCGGAATTGTAGATTTCTGACTTGATTTTCTCATTTCCACTGTTATTCATTATATGGATTTATATGATTTAAAATGACTCGTCACTACACTCAAGTTTTTAGTTACATTGATTACTTACTGAGTTGGCGTAATCATGTTACTCCCTGCACCTCTGTGTGCAGATCCAGGTACCGGACCATCCCACTAGTTGATTTCCGGACGAGATTGGAGTTGTTCGAGGATTGAGGTAGCTGCTCAGTGTCCCCACCTCACCTCATTTCCTTCCCTCATATTATAGTTTCTTTTGGTATTTTGTAGGTTTGACTTTGTTGTAGCAAGTTACTGTTGTACATTGTATTTTCAGTCTTAGATGCTCATGACAGTTAACTCCAGGTTTTGGGGAAGTGTGTATTTGTTTATCTCCTCCTGAAATTTTTAAAATCTGCTAAATTTTGGTGAAACTATGGGACATATTGATAATCTGAAATTGTTGGCTAGACTAGTTCCATGATAGGCGCTATCACGACCGGCTTAGGATTTGGGGTCGTGACAGATATCAATTGATAAATTGAATAAAGGGATGGTTAAGTGAAAAATAGTGACCAACGATAGTTGCAAAGTGATGAAAAGGCCCTCTTGAAAAGAATGTAACATGAAATAAAAACAAGAGAATTAAAAAAATTTGCTTGAAAAGATGAAACGTTCTTGATATGAGGAAAATACTTGTGAAACAATTGATGAAGAGAGGTCTGAAAAATAAAATTAAGAGATGAAAATAATGTGTGATGAAGTCTAAAAGTGCAAAGTTCTTAGGGAAGTATAAGTCACTATTATATAGTTCTCCTACCCGTCCCTTAGCCAACATTACGACCCATTAAAGTCCTATTTGATTCTATTCAAGCATACTTAATTAGTAGAGATGTACATCATGGGCAAGCCTATGGTTATTTGTGCATACATGTGAATTTGTTTGTGAGTGCGAGAGTTGTTCTTTGATTCTAAGTACTTAAATTATATTCATTCTTTGATGTGAGCGTATGGACTATTTATTCTTGTGAGGGCACTTGTTTCATGAAACATAGGTGATGTTATTAGCTTTATTTGACAGAGTAGGTGAGCGAGCTTAAATTTGGTCAGTTAGAGCCCGTCTCTGAGGTTAGGAGGTTAGAAGTTTGTTGTTTGTTTGTGACTTGTATATCTTGCACGATGATGGGGAAATGTATATCTGATGGTTTGAGTTTCTATAGGGCCTAATTGTTAGTATCTATCAAAGTGGTGGTGTTTCTAGGATTGATTTATTGAGAGTGGTTTTAATGCTTACTCGAGGACGAGCAATAGTCTAAGTGTGGGGTGTTGATGTTCGGTAAAAATGCATATATTTTCTCGTTGTTGCCTCACATTATAGACTTTTTAATCGTCTTTTGAGTATTAATTATATTACTTTGTTCTTATATATTATATTTTAACTGTGTAGGAATAAAGAAATGTGAAGATGAAGAAATATGGAGCAAAATTAATAAAACGCGAAAGAAAAAGAAAGGAAATTAAATGAATAACAAAAATAGAAGAAAATTGGGGGACAACCTTTGGTTTTTTTCCCCCAAGTGGAAGACAAGAAAAGAGTTACAATGCAAACAAACAAAAACGTAGTCAAACGTTACTGCCTCTAGCGCCAGGGCCAGCGCGAGGCACTGCCCTGGACGCTGAGTGACGTGATTTTTCCAAATTCGGTGGGAATAATGATATTTCGGCCTACACTGTCCCAACTCGTATAAAAGAGGTCCTAAACCTAATTTGGAGGAGATCTAACATATTTTGAAGGAGAATTCACGTGGGGGAACACACACCACACTTTGGAGGAGGCTTCTAACTAGTTTTTCTTCTCTTCTCTTCCTTTAATTTCATAGTTTATTAGTTCTAGAGTTTTGGGTGCTACATAGGGAATTCTAGATTGCATATAATATTGAGTGGAGAAAGATCTTAACTCTTGAGGGGGGGAGAGGAGGTCGGATTTGCGGTTAGGATAGGAATATACCTAATCGCCTTGCTTGGTTACTAGACAAGAATTATTAATGCATTCTTGTTAATTCTAATTCCATAGGAATATAGGCGTTACGTTAGCTTGAATAGACGAGTAGTACTTTGGGAGAAGGCTACGAGCAATATTAACCCTGTCAACCAATAAACCGGATACATTAATTAGACGATTTAAGTAAAAAACTCAATAGGATTGTTAGCTAACCTAAAAAAACTCTAGAATATTGTCTCCCATTGAATTCGTCCCTCAAGATTCACCAACTTGTTTCTTTAATTTCTTAGTTTGCTACTCTAGATTAGTTGTAGTTAAATATTCATACTTTAGAAAATCTCTTGAATAGATTAATAGTTTGGGTTTAATTTAGTTGATAGTTAATCACAAGTCCCTTTGGGTACGATATTTGGACTTACAATCCTATATTACTTGTCGACTAAATATACTTGCGTATTTTAGGAGCAACAGGAACACATATTGAACATATATCTTTCAACACAAGATTACTCGGGATAACCAATTTCATAATGATCAACTCGGGTCTTACATAACTTACATGAACGCCGTGGAATTCAATTCTAAGAAATAGGTCTAGCCAACATACCTCAATTGAGCTTCCTTAAACTCTAAGATGTTGCGGGAATCTTAGCAACTTCAATCTATTTTATAAATATATCAAGTTGAACCAAAATTAGGGAGATGATCATGATTATAGCTCATTTGAGCATTATATCTACCACTAGGTGCGCGTTAAGGTTTTAAGGCCTTTTTATGAAAGATTCAATCATCCCACAACCCATTCTTTACCATTTTTAGCTCACAATCTTCCCTCACCATTTGATAACACATGCATGCAAGATAAACAACTCCCATACCCAAGAATTGTCTTACTAATTACTCATTTTTAGTTAATTTTCGAAATTAAGGTCTAGGGTATAGATTCTTACCTTTAGGATGAAGACTTAGTGAGTTTTCCTTGTTATTCGTAAATGATTTGAGCAAGAGTTGATGGGTAATTGATTGAAGGTCACTCTCCTACTCTAAGCACTCTCTCTCACTCTCAAAATATCCGATTTTTGCTCAAAATAGACCATGCCATTTATTTTAACGAAGTAGAGTCGGGTTATAAAAATCCAAAAATGAAGCCCCAGAACAGGATCTGCAGTCGCATATGCGACCTCATAATGCTTTTGCGGTCCGTGAAATGGCCGCAAAAAGGCCCTGCGGAACTGGGATGGCCTACCTCACTCTCCCTCTGCAAAAATTCCAAGGCTTGATATGCGATCAAAGTGCGGCCTGCGAAATGGTTATGCGGTCACATAATGGGCAGCGAAAATGACATAAAAAGTGGCCCAAAGAGCTGTCTCACTCTGCGGCTATTCTACGGGCCGCAGAGTGATTATGCGGCCGCATAATGGGCCATAGAAATTCCCAACTCCGCAAAATATTTTCCTTTAACTTTCCAGCACACTGTTAAACCCAAAAAGTCCGGCACAACGAAACCCTGATTTTTAGGAAACTTTTTACGGGGCCTTACACCACTCTTATACTCAACACATCATCAATTAAGAATTCCACATTTATACTCCATGCATCATCAATCAAGAATGCTACCCTGATGCTCCCTATCAAAATCAATCACATTGATCAAGGTACCACAATACACGTATACGCTATCAAGAGAGAAATAAGAGAGGGCAACCTTAGGGGGTGGATATATATATATATCTACATGCTTCACAATAAAAAACTCATGCCATAACAATCACAATATGATCATAATCGAGAATGCCACACCCTTATATGTTACAAATCATCAGCATAAAAAATGCCACCCTTATACCTCACACATCATCAAAATGACACTATCCGCATGGAAGAGACCTCGTGCCGAAACCCACTCAATCCACTCAATATGTCCATATGTTCCATGATCATAACAAATTCAAGATAGGAAATTATCATCAAGAGACATATTCTCACAATTTCATTAATAAGGTGCACAAGTACATGAAAATAATAAAATACAGATATATGACATGACTACAACTATATCAATTTAACAATGATTCCACAAATATCTATCTTGACTAATTAGGAGATAATAATCCTAAACAATGATCTCTAGCATGAAAGGAAAATCTCACATAGTCATACAAAAGATTACTCATGTATCATAAAGAGCACACTATATAATTAAAGCATAGTAGAATCCTAGAGATTAATCCGGTCAATATTCATACACATCATTCGTATATACGCTCGTCACCTTGCATATCTATCGCTTTACATACTGTGATGACCAGATAGGTTGTTTTGAGTACTAGCTCCTTTTTCTATGTTTTTAGACCTCCCATAGCTTTATTTGATGCGTTACGACTTGCGTGCATGGTCCGTGACGCTTTTCAGAAATCTAATATGTGAAACTTTTAAAGAAAATATGATTTTAAATTAAGATTATACTTGAGTTGACCACGGTCAACATTCTTGGTAAACGATCTCGGATCGGTATTTTGATAATTCCGGTAGGTTCATTGATTTTTTTGACTTGCACGCATATTTGGTTGGTGTCCCGGGTGACCTAGGGCGTTTCAATGAATCATGTGAAAATTGGAATAAGTGGAGTTTTTAAGTTGAAAATCTTGAGTTTTGATGATCGATTCTAATATTTGTTGTTGTTTTTGATGATTTTAGTGAGAGAACAAGTTTATGTGATGTTATTATACTTGTGTGGATGTTCGGATTGGAGCCCGATAGGATAGAGTGAGTTTTGAATGTGTTTTGGAAGGAATTGAACTGTTGTTAGAAACTATGGTGCAACTGAGTTGTAGGTCTCACAAATAGGTAAGATCTATTCGCAATTGCGAGTTTTGCTTTTTGCGAAGTCAGGCTTGCATGTGCGAAACGGGAGAGGGGATTGCTAGATTTGCTTTTACGAAGAGGGAATCGCAGATGTGAGCTGGTGGACACCACTTTTGCGATGGTTGTGTCGCAAATGCGACTGGGAACTTGGTCGGGCCGCCTTCGCAAATGCAAATGTGGAATCACAATTGCGATAGGAGCATTCCTCAAATTCGAAATATATGTCACTTTTGCGACCACTATTTGGCTGGGACAATGATCGTATTTGCGATCAATGGTTCGTTTTTGCGATGGTCGCAATTGCGAACAAAAGTCGTAATTGCGACATCTGCAACTAGGTAAAGCGGGGAATTTAGGGACTTAGCTCATTTTACACCGTTTTTCAACTCTAAACTCTTTAGAAGCAATTTTTGAAGGGTTTTTTCTTCCCAAATTCATTGGTAAGCAACTTTAACTTTTTTTTAATCAATTTCACTATTTTATAAATTTTATCATCAAATCTATGAATTTCAAGGTAGAAATTACGGGTTTTGGATAGATTTAGGAATTTTGTAAAATTCAGATTTAAATCTCAAATTAAGGACAAATTTTGAAACATATCACATACCCGGGCTCGAGGGTGAATGGGTAATCGAGATTTGGTCCGAATCTCGAATTTCGACCACGCGAGTTCGGGATTGACTTTTGTTTGACTTTTTTTATATATGATTAAAATTGAACCTTTTTCATTCGTCGGTAGTTTCTAAAGCTTGTTTTGGATTGTTTGAATATTATTTTGCTAGATTCTGTTGGTTTGGAGGCTTGTTCTAAAGAAAGCCGTGGTTGATTGTTGACTTGATTCTATAAAGAGGTAAGTTTTGACTTTGACTTGAGGAAATTAGGACTTGATTGGTATATTTTCTACTTGATATATGTGTGAGGACGTTGTATATTCAAGGTGACGAGTGTATATGCGCTGTCATGGACTAAGCATGCGAGGCGGGCTACTTAATTGCATGTTTTTATTTATACCATGCCTTCTTTTATTCCATGTTATTATTCGTTATGTGCTTTAATTTATAGTTGCATTTACTTGTTAAATTCATGCTTTCCTTCGTTACATGTCTCAATTTGCTCTATGTTTCCATTTATCCATGCCTTCTCTTATTGACCTTCTTTACTTGATTTATGCTTTATATGTTGTTAGATAACCGCTTTTACTTGTCTTATGTCCTTATTTGTTTAATTTCCTTACTTGCTTCCATTTCACTCTCCTATGTATTTTGAACCGTCTTAGATACTTCATTTGTGTAGTTCCCTTTTTACATTTGTCGTGAGATATGCCGTAGTTGGTTGCAGTATTGTACATATATATTATATATAGGATTGGGTTGTACTCCACAACGAATATTGATATGATATTTGGTATCGGTTTGCAAGCTGAAACGGTATTGATATTGTATATGGGACCCGGTTTCACATCGCAACGGTAGTGGTATATAAATATGTGGATCGGGTTGCATGCTGCAACAAAGAAGTATATTATGATTGTTCATGGATATTGGTTCTGTTTTGTTGTTGTGTTGTGAAACTGAGCATAGGTGATATTTTAGTGCCTCTGTTGTGCATTTCTTGTTCCGATTTGTTATTTTTTTTCTTATACTCGGCAGTTTTATCGTGAGTGCCTTGTTATAGCCTCGTCACCACTTCATCGATGTTGGTCTTGACACTTATGGAGTACATGGGGTTGGTTGTAATTTTACTATACTTCTGCACTTTTTTTTTTTGCAAATTTTGGTGTTGGTCCTAGCGGCGCTTAGTGGAGGTTTGCTCGGACCCGTTTCATCAGGAGACTTGAGGTAGAGCTGGACAACGAACGCAAACCCTGAAGTCCCCTTCTTATCTACTATGTTGTTTATTTCATTTCGGACAGTTATATTTTTTTAGAACCTGTTTGTAGTATTTTTAGCAGCTTATGCACTTGTGACACTAGTTTCTGGGTTTAGGCTAGACTGCATTGGTTGCAGGTTATTATATTATAAAGCATTTCAAACTTATATTCTTAATCATTTTCTTTTCAATTTTTGAATTGAATAACTGTTTAGCTAATACTGGCTTGCCTAGAAAGCGGATGTTAGGCACCATCACGCCCTCGTGGTTCAGATTTTGGGTCGTGACAAGTTTGTATCAAAGCACTAGGTTACCTAGATCTCATGAGTCATGAGGATGTTTAGTAGAGTTAAGGATCAGTACAGAGACACATGTACTTATCTTCAGGAGGCTATAAGGCTTTAGGAAATTTCACTTTCTTTATTTCTCTATCGTGCGACTTTATTTTATCGCTGAGTTTGACTCATTCTTCTTTTAATCTCTCGCAGATGGTGGGAATATGTACGACATCACAACTGATCAGGAGTATGAGCCCTAGGTTATAGGCAGTACCTGGGGTAAGGGCCGGGTCTGAGGTAGAGCTAGAGATCTCAGCCTAGAGTACGCGCAAATCGAGACTCATATCGAGCAGGATGATGAAATCCTTCCTTCGACTATGCTGGTTGACCCGCTCAGGTCCCAGAGGGGTTCATTGCTACCCTAGTGCTTTAGGATGCTCTAGTTCACCTGATAGGTCTTACGGAGAGTGTGTCCTAGATCGTTAGGGTAGCTCAGCCTGCTATTTCTACAAAGCCCTGGGAGAGACTCACTATGTCAGCTGAGGGATTGAAGAGGTTGGACAAGTTCACCAAGTTGTTTCCCCCTCGCTTTAGTGGTACGCCTTCTAAGGACCCCTAGGATTTCTTATACTGTTGCCATGAGATATTGTGCAACATTGGTATAGTGGAGTCTAATGGAGTTGACTTCATAGTATTTCAGACGCACGGTTCTGCCAAGAGATGGTGGTAGGTGTATATTTAGGGCAGGCCAGCATGTTCACCTTCTCTCACTTGGGCTCAGTTCTCATAGTTTTTTCTGGAAAATTTCATTCCCTTCACTCAAAGAGAGGACTTCCGCAGTCAGTTTGAGCGCCTCCAGTAAGGTAGCATGATCGTTACCTAGTATGAGACTAGATTCGTGAATATATCATGCCATGCAACTATCTTGATCCTTACTAAGAGGGAGAGGATGCTGAGGTTTATAGATGGACTTATGATGAGCTTGAAACACACACTAATTTTGCTCTCTAGTCGAATATAGTAATTTAAAATATCATATCCACAGGGATTGGAGTTAAACAATTATTATCGTAGTTTGTAGTTAAGTTGCTATCCAAGATTATCAATAATTAAGATTTGTGTGATTTAAACTAAAATTAACTAACAGTATAAACTATTGGCTAATGACAATTAACACAATTATTAAGCAAAGAAGGTTATCAACTAGGAGAGAAAATGATTTATAGGATAGGTGCAAGACAAATTTTTGGGATTTAAATCTAGATAATTCACTTCTAATGTTCAAGTGAGTCTCTCGAATTCACTTGGTTATTAGTTCAATTGATTAGTAAAAACTCCTGTCTCGATTAAGTCTGAACCTCACGATATGAACCAATTTTAAGCACGTGAAGATATGCTAGAATTCATAGTGGATTGGTATTTAGGAGAACCTTTCTCGATTATCCTCCTAACTAAGTTTAATCACAACTCAACTAGTCTCTTCCAATTACTAAGAAGAATTAATGAATTCAACCAACAAAATATAATGCAAAAATATCACAAGTTAATGCCTCTCTCGATTACACGTACAAGTGAAGAAAGATGAAATAGTTAAAACCTCCAAAATGATTCAATATATAAAACTAGATTTAATTATCCACAAACAAGTATCAAGACACCAAATAAACCAAACCCTAAAAGAGAACTACTCCATACATATGGAGTAATTCATCACAGATATAAAGAAAATCATAAAACGATCCAAACTCTTGTCTTGAGTGAGGATTGAATGATAATTCCTTGTTCTTTGGCTTTTACACCTTCTCTATAGCCTCCTTAGGTCTTAGATGTTTCAAAAGTTCAGAAAATCGTTTTCCATGTATTTATACCAAGTAGGGTCGGGCCTAGACGAAATTCCTTTTTCCTAGCCGAAATAGAAAATTTGCAAACTTATTGCTTTTCATGTGTCACACTGTGCGTAGCATTAGTGTTTTTTCCTGACCAACCCCAAAAACCCAGTCTCTGAAGTTTGACAATTTCCGACAGATTTTTACCTTGATGCGCCGCACTATGCGTCGCCTTGTTCACAACATAGTTGGGAATTTGGGAAAATATAAAACATGAAAGTTGTAGATCTTTTAAATAGATTTTAATCGATATATTGTGGATACCAAATGGATTTCAGAACGAAAAGTTATGTGCATTTTATTGGACAACGTGCAATATGCTGTCTCGATTCTTTGTTGCGTTCTTAAAGTGCACTATCATCCGTTGATTCCCTAACGCGATTCCAACTTAATCCCTGGACATTGACTCAGTCTTCAAAGCTCCAGAATAGCTTGAATTCATTCCATAACATTCACATAGATCAGAACCACTCTTACAAGGCATAAAACACACAATTAATGGAAACCACTAGCGATTAAAGCTCAAACTCAATTAAAGTGCAGTAAATTGGAGTGCAATAAGAGACTAAAACATGAGATTATTTCCTACCATCACCTTACATATGACATCAGTCTACATATGGACAGAGAGACCGAGGATGATATTTTTTCTACTCGGGTTGTGAAGATTGCTAGGAGGACCAAGAGGATTCGTGGCAAGAGTATAGAGGCGATATCTGAGAAGAGGCCTTGTCATTTTGGTGATTTAAGTGGTGCCTCGTCTGGAGGCGGGGGTTCATTTGGTATAGCACATCCTAGCAGGCCGATTCAGTCATCTCTCCAGGTTACACATAGTGCTTCGTGCAGTTGTGGTGCCTATGGGTCTTGTGCCGAGCAGCTAGCATTTAGTGAACGTTCAGCCCCTATCAGTGCACCACCGATTCAGAGTTATCACAATGATTATTCGGGTTGTCAAGGACAGTCTTAGGTTCAGCCACACCGCCAGCCGAGAGAGTGCTTTGAGTGTGGAGGTATGGGTCATATTAGTAAGTACTTCCCCAAACTTCAGAGTAGTATGCCACATCAGGGTACCCGTGCCATGATTCTGGCACCGATTGCTCCACTGCCCACTAATCTAGTTAGAGGGAAGGAGCAGGCAGCCTGAGGTAGAGGAAGACAACTATAGGTAGAGGTTAGTCAGTGAGAGGTCGTCCGAGTTGTGGATGTCATATTGGTGGGGCTCAACTCGGTTGCTATGTATTTCCAGCTAGACTTGAGGCAGAGTTGTATAATGCAGTTATCATAATAATTATTCTGGTCTTCCATAGAGATGCATCCATTTTTTTATCGGGGTTATACTTATTCATATGCATCATCTTATTTTGCTTTTTATTTGGGGATTCTATTATAGTAGACCCAGTCTATCACTCTTGTGTGGTCATTATTCGGGGATACAATATCATAGTTGATCTTCGATTGTTGAATACATTGGATTTTGAGGTTATTTTGGGTATGTATTTATTTTCCCCGTATCACGCTATCTTGGATAGTCATGACAAGACTTTAGACATGCCGGGGTTGCCTAAGTTGGAGTGGAGAGGGACTCTTGGTCACTCCACTGGTAGGGTAGTTTCATATTTGAAGGATCATCATATGGTCGAGATGGGGTGTTTGGCGCATTTGGCTTATATCCGTGATTCTAGTGCCGAGGTGCCTTCTATGTATTTGGTATCAATGGTGAGTGAGTATCCTAATGTATTTCCTACAAATTTTCCGGGCATGCCACCTGACAGGCTTGGTTTGGGGCACTCAGCCTATTCCTATTTCACCGTACAGTATGGCTCCAGTTGAGTTGAAAGAATTGAAGGAGCAGCTGCAAGATGTGCTTGAGAAGGGATTCATCTGACCCAGTGTCTCACCTTGGGGTGCACCGGTGTTGTTTGTGAATAAAAGGGACGAATCGATGAGGATGTTCATAGACTATCGATAGTTGAACAAGGTCACTATCAAGAACAAGTATCCATTACCGAGAATTGATGATTTATTTTACCAACTTCAAGGCGCCAAGCTGTTTTTCAAGATTGATTTGAGATCAGGCTACCATAAGGTGAAGATTAGGGCATTGGATGTCCCTAAGACATCTTTTTGGACTCGTTATGGTCATTACGACTTCTTGGTGATGTCATTTGGCTTTACTAATGCTCCAACAACCTTTATGGATTTGATGAACCGAGTGTTTTATCACGACCCAAACCGGAAGGCTGCGACGGGCACCCGGTACTTACTCAAACGAGTACCAACGTAACATATCTTTCCTATCGTACTATCATGGGTAAATGTGCCAAAAGGGTCATCATGACATAACCAAAATAAAATATTAGAAATGCTAGACATAGGATGACCAAACATGATATAAAAACTTATATATGTGACATACGAGCCCATAAGCTTGACATGATCATTTGTAAACTCAAAGCATAGGTTGACAAGGCCATACAAGTATCCATATACCTGACATCTATCTACAAGCCTCTAAGAGTACATAAATGTCATATAGGTCGGGACAGGTCCCCGCCATACCACCCAATACATGTCCTATTCATACAGACCAAATAGGCAACTCCGGAGCAAGTGGAGTGCATCAACACCTTCCACTGAGCTGATTGTCTACTAGGAGGGCTGTTGACCTATCTATCGGGACCTGCTGGCATAAAATGCAGCATCCCCAAGCAAAAGGGACGTCAATACAAATAAAGTATTGAGTATGTAAGACAAAAAAGTATAAATAATAACAGTAATGTAAAGAGAGATATAAGAGATACAACATGTAGCATCTGAGTGCCTCTAAGAGATAGTGACATGAAATGCGTGATACATATATATATATACATAATCTTTTAAAACATCTGCCTATGTGGACATCATCATCATCATATCGTACCCGGTCTCAAAGAGGAATCGGTAAAAATATACCCGGCCATCATAAGGCTCGATTGAATTGTACCCGGCCACATGGAGCTCCGTAAACCCAAATGATCAAGTGTTGCACAATAGGTTCCATACCAGGCCGACTATAGCGCGGCTCGATAGAGTAAAATAGATACTATATATAATGCATGTTAGACTCATGGAATCACGTTCCAAACCTTTCGAAGTGACTTGAGGTCATTGCACCTTCGATTAACATTATGGACATCATAACATCAATATGAACTTCACTACGATTCAAGGATCATACATACTTTCTTAGAATAAATTTTTAAGGAAAGAACAACATGGACAACCTTAGTTGCTAGGAGTAGATTCATTATGAAATAGCATATCGTTTATGTTCGTTTTACTTTAGATCATGCCAAAAGAATGAAGGAAGAGCCTTAACATACCTTAACTCCGTTGCGTACTTAATACCTTCCATGAAATTCTTCAAAAATTCAACTCAATCTACCATAGCATAAATAGATTCAAAATTAGTGTTGAGTAAAGACTAAGTGCGCAACTTAAACTAGTAGCTCGTTTACGTAAATTTGGACAGCATCTCTCCTGTAACATGGCCCTCCTCCAATACCATATACCAAAAAACCAATAAAAAATCAATAACAACATGTATGCATTATTTACCAACCTTATCTCCACCACAATATATCACAAAACAGCCCACACATCCTAATCACTTCATACATAAAACGAAAATAAAAGTAGTGTCAAACAACCTAAAAATGTAACGAAGAATTTCCAGCCAACCATTCTATCATTATGTGGTGTTTCTCCACACCTTTTATCCTCCAAAACTCCATAAAAAATCAGCAAAATATACATCCCAAAAGCAACAGGAAACAACCCACAAAAGCAGTCCACTACAAATCGAATAACTCGAACTCACGGCTTCTGATCACCGTCCCGTAAGTTATACTATTAGGAAATGAATTTATCAACCTTCCTTGATATTTAAATATTAAATACAGAAATTCGACGTTTTCTTAACTATAAAGTACCTCCCAAAACTCAAACTATAAAGAAAAAGAGAGGCGATATAGTGATTCTTACGTCGTAGGAATTGTTCAAGTGTTATCACTTTTTGATTCCATACACCGGATGTTAGTATTCTTTGAAACCCTTTGGAGAGCTTAAGTATAGGTCTTTATGGTGTTTTCAGGTCTGGATATATGTAAAAGTGAAGATAGAACGAGCTAAAACCAATATATAAACTTTTGAAAAGTCAAAGAGGTGCTAGCTTGGCACCCTCGCCTTGGCCCATCTTCCGACGCTTATATCCTTTTATTTGGATTTCGTGTGAATGAATTGGTAAGAGATTTGGAAACTAAATTTCTAGACCTTAAATTTGGTATATAATATGTCCCTATAAGACCTCATATAGCACATGAAATGTATTTCACAAAAAGCTTTAGTGGCACACCTACTTGTCACTTATGATGTCTTCGCAGTCTCGTGAAACTGCAAATATCTCTCAAATCCTATGTCATATAGATGGGCGGTTTAATGAATTAGATAATAGAATTTTATATCTTCCATTTGATAGGTATATCATCCAATAATTCCAAGTATATTGGGATAAAATCTCAGTTACATTTGACTAAGTTTTAGCACATTATGAATGTAACTTGTGATGACCTTTGCCAACTTTTACCCACAACTTGCTTGAATTCAAAACGTAACACGTGACTATCATAATACTTAAATAATTCATAACATAACCTCTTTATCATGTTAATAACCCTAGTCTCACCCCAAAAGTTCAAGTTATAACATTCCAGACACGTCGACTTTCGACGAAACCCTATTTTCTTCAATTCGTTTAGCATCTAAGCTTTCCAACCCTCCTGGTAATTGTTATTTATGATATTAAATATTTTTAACCTCCAAGGTAACATTATTCACTTAATTTTAAATATTATCGCATTTTCGAGCTTAATCAAAACTTACGACGTACTCTCATGTAGGAAAATATGGGGTGTAACATCATTCCCTCCTTTGGAATATTCGTCCTCGAATGTTGACTGGTGCACTTATTTGTATCTTAATAAGTAGCTTTTATGAATAATTTAATATTTTCTTTTCCATCTAGGGATTTTTTCAGTGAATAAATCCAAAGGCTAGGGCATTCCGCCCTTTAGGCCTCTTTCTCACACCATGACTTGTGGTCGAAGTTCTTCCAGTCTCTTAACTGTTTCTACCTTCTTTCATGCATCTTGTACGATTCTAACCTTGAATGTGCGCCAATACGACTCTTATCCCCCTTTTTCGTTAGCTTTTAACCAATCTCTAGGCTTCACTTTGTGAACATATATAGTACTATGACAAGCTGTCCCTCTGGGCATCTATAGGTGTACTAAAGTTCTTTGCTTGGTACTTTGTTGAACTTACGACTTTTTCTATATCTTGTTTCATAGCCTCATTTATCTATGATTATGGATTTACCATAACTAGGTAGGTCATACTGTACCATAACTCTTATTTTGATTTATTACTATCGAGGCCCACGACCCAACTCCAGGTTACTCTCTCACCGCTTATCCTATATGTATAAATCTAAGCCATTTAATGCTTCCTTATTACTTTTCATATTAATAATGACATCCTAATCTCATCTCATATTTGTAACTTTCATCCATCTATTATTGATTCACCTTAATGTTGATCTATAATCTACCACTGATTACTTGAAACCTCGTATGTAATGTATCGTCAATAGGGATCAAGTCTCATCGGGGAACATTTGAAGTGATTTTTATGCTCCACTTAGGGACGATACTATACTCCAATAACTATATTTCATAGCATCTCAATGTGATTCATCCTATCGGGGGGGGATGGTGTATTCTAATCTTGTTTCACCCATGAAACCCCTTTTTGTTTAAATCATTACTCAATCACTGGCCTAAACATCATCCTCTTATCATTCATCACGGTTACACCCTTACTTTACTACTAGGGTAGCATTCCATCTCTTCAAAATGCTCCTAGTTTTAAGCTCCTTTGAGTTCACTCATGCTATACTGAGCTTTTTATAACTTTATGGAAACCATCAGCTCTCTCGTTGTGATAGGTTTAAACTTACCTATTCTCGTCACCTTCTCATTCACCTTTTCTTATCCTTACTCCTGTCTAGATAAAACCGTGTTTCTCTACCATACTTTAGCTTGCAACCTACGCATATCTATTTATACTACTCGCAACCTTTATTTTAACATACTAGCACCATAGATTTCCTTTCATTCCTTCTCATTTGTCTTTAAATGTAAGATATTACTTTTCCTGGTCGTTATGTCACTTGCTACATAGATACTTGGCTTATCTTAGTGCCCACAAATACTGGAGTTCCCTGTATCTCATATGATCTCAATTATCAACTCTTGATTTATTTTTCTTCTTCTCGTTCATTAGACACGATAGGTGCCACTTTCTTATGGAGTGCATACAATATTATAGTGAGACTGCTGTTACAAGACCATTTCTTCTTTAGGTTGCTATGCTTATGTTGAAGCCTTATTCCTTATTTCCCCATCTGGTCTTTCACTGCAGTGCTTAGGGAAGACCCTCTAACTCTTGTAAAGCTGCGAGCTTATTACATTGTACAACACACGGTATTTCTGATGTTCTTACTCATCTATCACTATCCTTAGTTACTTACCTTCGCACCCTTGTGCTCGTAGGGTTGATTTTGAAGTGAAATTTGATTATATCCCTAGTGGAACTTTCTTTTATTTCCGCAACATTTATACAGTACCTTTAACTACCCAAACTCCTATCTTAATATTACTCAAGGATCATGATGGCATCATATCTGCGAGACTGAATTTCCTATGCTAGGTTTCACTACGTTTATCTTGCATGATCTACTGATTTGTTTGTATCCTCCTATATAGCCATAACTAGGCTCTTCCTGAATCAACTACAGACTACCCGTTGATCCACTCTCATATATGTATTTTATGTAACACCTATTGGGTTATGTCCTTTTTCTTAACTTACCTCTCGTACGGGATCCTTATGTATCAATTGTTCACTTTCACTTATTTATCAATATTATCGAGTGCGAAAGAGTTATTGATTCTCCCCGGCATCACACATGCATAATATTCTGGAGTCATATTATAAATGTAGGATCTGAATAAATGCAATCGCATTCCTTTCACCTTTTTACCACATTATTCCTTTACCATTCGATATTTACCTCTTCATCTTTGGCATTTTGTTTTCCACATCTTCACAGACATATTACCCGCCTTGCGGTAACCCTTCTACACCATGTATAATTGAATTTCTTACGCATAAGGGTGACACCTGGTGTAACTGGCACATTTAGTCCCTTAAGCTTAACTGTGCCCATAGTACTTGCTTTAGGGAAGCATCTTCGTGAATGACCTTTAATGTTTATTCTTCTGTTGTTCATTCTATTATTTTCGAAACACGATCTCTGAAATTCTCACGATGCCAACTATTACCAATTCCTTCGATCCCTAATTCATGTTCGATTTTTTTTTCTTTTTTACTATCCCATACTAATTTCTATTTCTGAGGGGTCTAACTTTTCCCTTTGGCAATCACGTTAGAGTCACGAATTTATTTCTCGAAATGAGGATGTGACTCTTTGACCTATGCTCTTTTGTTGCCTCAAGGACTGTTACCTCCCATCTATTCCTTCCCTTAAATATAGATTTGGTAATACTGTCATTTGTTTGATCTACCGTTGTCATACACATATCACATCTAACTCATAATCCTTTATTAACTCTTCTTATTTCCATGCTAACATTTATGTCTATCACTTTATTCTGAAAACTCCAACAAGACATTCTTTTTTTAGCTCCCCTTGCTCTATCCACTGGCTTTTCAGGTTACCTAACATTCTCTCTCTACTAGGGATAAATGCCACACTAAGGTAACATTTATTCTTTCCAAGATTCAAGTGCCTGTCTTTTAACATTCTAGTATTCATATCTAGTTGTACTATTCTAGGGTGCACCATCTGGGTTTCTCACAGGGAGATCTGTTAGCACATTTGTAATATCCTTTGGAAATGTCAACTAACACAAACAATCCATCCAACATTTTTGGTTACTTTAACCCTAATTGGATCCTGACATCCCGTCCTTCTCTTAAGCTATATTGGTTGGCTCTCATAGGGCATAACTGAGATGGGTGTGACCAATTGTATATATCTTTATTACTGTTGAAAGTAACACAAAATGCTTATATTTCTCTGCCTGGATTGTAAATACTGATAATCTTCTCTAACTGAGTACCTTGTACCCCTCGTCACTTTGATCCTTTTACTTGCAGAAACTTGTGTCTACCTTCCGATTCTCTTATTGCCTTTCACCATCCGAGTGGATAGATATTCTTTGCCTTAAGGCTCCTTATCAAGAGGCTTACCTGTCTTAGTACACACATGATATACTGAATACCTTACATTTATTCATCATAAGCATCATGCAAAATCGAGTTCCTCTGACTCAACTCTTTCACATCCACATGCAATCTCTTACCAACCATCTTTCTAGATATAGGCATCGTCATATTATGAATAAGATAGAATTTAGGAAATTTGAATTCTTACAACTAAGCTCTACCACACGATCTAGAGTAAGAAGAAAGAATGACAATCCAGCCCTGTAGCCTCCTGCTTATAAGTGTGGTGCACAACACACCCATAAACAAGACTCTACAAGAAACGGATTGTAGACATCCCTAGGACAGAACTGCTCTGATACCACTTCTATCACGACCCAAACCGGAGGGCTGCGACGGGCACCCGGTACTTACTCAATCGAGTACCAACGTAACATATCTTTATTATTGTACTATCATGGGTAAATGTGCCAAAAGGGCCATCATGACATAACCGAAATAAAATATTTTAAATGCTAGACATAGGATGACCCAACATGATATAGAAACTTATACATGTGATATACGGGCCCATAAGGCTGACATGATCATTTGTAAACTCAAAACATAGGCCGACAAGGCCATACAAGTATCCATATACCTGACATCTGTCTACAAGCCTCTAAGACTACATAAATGTCATATAGGTCGGGACAGGACCCCGCCATACCAGTCAATACATGTCCCATTTATACTGACCAAATAGAAAACTCCGGAGCAAGTGGAGTGCATCAACACCTTCCGCTGAGCTGATAGCCTACTAGGAGGACTGTCGACCTGTCTATCGGGACCTACGGGCATGAAATGCAGCATCCCCAGGCAAAAGAGACGTCAATACGAATAAAGTATTGAGTATATAAAGCAGAAAAACATAAATAATAACAGTAATGTAAAGAGAGATACAGGAGATACAACATGTAGCATTTGAGTAGCTCTAAGACATAGTGACATTAAATGCGTGATACATATATATACATAATCTTTTAAGAACATCCGCCTCTGTGGGCATCATCATCATCATATCGTACCCGGCCTCAAAGAGGACTCAGTAAAAATATACTCGGCCATCATAAGGCTCGGTAGAATCGTACCCGGCCACGTGGAGCTCGGTAAACCGAACTGATCAGTGGTTGCACAATAAGTTCCATACCCCGCTGACTATAGCGTGGCTCGGTAGATTAAAATAGATACTATATATAATGCATGCTAGACTCAGGGAATCACGTTCTAAACCTTTCGGAGTGACTTGAGGTCATTGCACCTTCGATTAACATTATGGACATCATAACATCAATATGAAATTCACTAGGATTCAAGGATCATGCATACTTTCTTAGAATAACTTTGTAAGGAAAGAACAACATGGACAACCTTAGTTCCTAGGAGTAGATTCATTATGAAATAGCATATCGTTTACGTCCGTTTCACTTTAGATCATGCCAAAAGAATGAAGGAAGAGCCTTAACATACCTTAACTCCGTTGTGTCCTTAATACCTTCCAATAAATTCTTCAAAAACTCAACTCAATCTACCATATCATAAGGAGATTCAAAATCAGTGTTGAGTAAAGGCTAAGTGCGCAACTTAAACTAGTAGCTCGTTTACGTAAAATTGGACAACATCTCCCCTGTAACATGGACCTCCTCCAATACCATATACCAAAAAAACAATAACAAATCAATAACAACATGTATGAATTACTTACGAACCTTATCTCCACCACAATATATCACAAAACAGCCCACACATCCTAATCACTTCATACATAAAACGAAAACAAAAGTAGTGTCAAACAACCTAAAAATGTAAAGAAGAATTTCCAGCCAACCATTCCATCATTATGTGGTGTTTCTCCACACCTTTTATCCTCCAAAACTCCATAAAACATCAGCAAAATACACATCCCAAAAGTAACACGAAACAACCTACAAAAATAGTCCACCACAAATTGAATAACTCGAACTCACGACTTCCAATCACCGTCCCGTGAGTTCTAACTATTAGAAAATGAATTTTTCAACATTTCTTGATATTTAAAACCTAAATACAGAAAGTGGACGTTTTTTTAACTATAAAGTACCTTCCAAAACTCAAACTATAAAGAAAAAGAGAGTCGATATAGCGATACTTACGTCGTAGGGATCGTTCTAGTGTTATCGCTTCTTGATTCCATACGCCGGATGTTAGTATTATTTGAAACTCTTTGGAGAGATGAAGGATAGTTTTTATGGTGTTTTAAGGTCGGTATGTATGTAAAAGTGAAGATAGAGACGAGCTAAAACCAGTATATAAACTTTTGAAAAGTCAAAGAGGTGCTAGATTGGCACCCTCGCATTGGCCCATCTTCCGACGCTTATATCTTTTTATATGGATGTCGTATGAATGAAAAGTTAAGAGAATTGGAAAATAAATTCCAAGACCTTAAATTTGGTATATAATATGTACCAATAAGACCTCATATAACACACGAAATTTATTTCTCAAAAAGCTTTAGTGGCACACCTACTTGTCACTTATGATGTTTGCGCAGTCTCGCGAAACTACAAATATCTCTCAACTCCTATGTCATATATATAGAAGGTTTAATGAGTTAGAAAATAGAATTTTATATCTTCAATTTGGTAGGTATATCATCCAATAATTCCATGTATATTGGGAGAAAATCTCAGTTATATTTGACCTAAGTTTTAGCACATTATGATTGGAACTTGTGATGACCTTTGCCAACTTTTATTCCAAAACTTGCTTGACTTCAAAACTTAACACGCGACTATCATAATACTCAAATAATTCATAACATAACCTCTTTATCATGTTAAGAACCCTAGTCTCACCCCAAAGGTTCATGTTATAACATTCCAAACGTGTCGACTTTCAACGAAACCCTATTCTCTTCAATTCATTTAGCATCTAGGCTTTCCAATACTCCTAGTAATTGTTATTTATGATATTAAATATTTTTAACCTCCAAGGTAAAATTATTCACTTACTTTCAAGGATGATCTCATTTCTGAGCTTAAATCAAAACTTTCGACGTACTCTCACGTAGGAAAATATGGGGTGTAACATGTTTAAGCCTTATCTGGATTCCTTTGTGAACGTCTTTGTTGATGATATTTTGGTTTGATTTAGTAGTCAAGAGGAGCATGATCAACACCTATGGATCATACTTCAGACTCAGTATCAGTGGATGCATAATTCGTAAAGTCCGCTACATCTGATCTAGAAAATTCTGGGGATCCTTATTGAATTTGTTCCTGTGAATACGGGGGTTCTAAATTAATAAAATCCAAAGTCTCACGCTAACTTCTCTATCTGAGGTTCTAAGGGCATGACCTTGGTCCTGAGAGGGTATTAACGGAGTCAACAAATACACAACACTTCTCATATCTTAATAATTGGGAGAGGAATCGGGGCTTCACTACTTTCTCTATGTCGTTCCGGGGGTAGTGGTGTTGTTCCTGAAACATGAGTATCAGCCTCATCATGAGGTTCACATTGATCTATATGGTTAGGTGGAACCTGACTAGCACCTATTCTCTGAATGACAACCTGACATATCGTAGTACACATTGCTATGGACATAAACAAGATAAGAATTAGAAGTGAATACTTACGAATCAACTCTATTGCACGATCTAGACTAGAAGGAAAGGTATCCATCATAAATATCTTGTAGCCTCCTGTTTATAAGTATGGTGCACGACATACCAATGGATAAGACTCTACTAGATACGACTTGAAGACTCGCTAGTACAAATATGCTTTGATGCCAGTTTTGTCACACCCCAACCTTGGGAGATGTGAAAGGCACACAATGCCCGAAAGCCTGTGCGAACCAACGTTCCGTACTTAAGTATTTCATTATGATTCTGGCCCGACTAGGCCTCCCAGCGTTATATCAAAATTTATTAATGTTCATAATTGACTGTGGAAGAAACAACACACACACACACACACACACACACATATATATATATATAGAAACAACACACACACACACACACACACACACACACACATATATATATATATATAACCAATATTTACACATACACAGGACAAGATATGCAAGCCTCTAATAGTGCGGTAATACACAACTTGGTCGGATAGGGCCCCACCATACCCAAAACAATAGAGGCATGGACTTCAGTACCTATTGACTTATGTTCAGCTACTCTGAAGAAGTGGAGGGCGACAACCAACTGCTATAATGTACACCCTACTAGGGAGGGATGTCACTAGATCTATCTGTACCTGTGGGCATAGACACAATACTGAAAAGGCAAAGGTGTCAGTACGAAAGATGTACTGAGTATGTAAGATGGATAATGTCTGTGAACCAAAGGCATAACATAAGAGATACAAATACACAATTTCAACTTGAATACCGAAGACAAACCATCAAGGGCGTACTCTACAGTAATCATGAATCGTGAATATATGCAAGATTTGTAAAGGTTAAGCCACTAATTGGGATATGCATTAAATATAATAAAATACTACTCAGACACTCCTTGGGGTATATCATTCCATGTTGTACCCGAACTACTAGAGTACTCGGTAAAATCTCATGCCTTCATCACGTCGTACCCGGCCTCAGGAGGTCTCAGTTGTACCCGATCTCAACCGGGACTTGGCCTACCCGGTGTCAAGAGGATTTAGTAATGTTTCATATCCCATCATTCCATACCCAACCTCGTAGAGGACTTGGTCATACCCGGCCACACAAGGGCTTGGTAAGTGCTTCACACACGTATCAACATAACCAGCTGATCAGTGGTTTCACAGTAAGTGCCGTATTTGGACGACTATAACATGACTCAATAAAGTAAAATAGATACCTATATATATGTGCAATTAAAGATAAATTTCAAGAGATATCAAGATTGGATTCACACTAGATTACGTTTCACAACCTCAAGATATTATCCGGAAACATCTCAGACTAGAAAGAAAATGCCACCGGCAAAGAACATGATCAACATTGTTAAGAGAGACTTAGAACAATTCAGTCTTTCCACGTATGGATTATTTAAAGGAAGCACTCACATAAAAACATGCCAAGAAAGAAGACTACCTTGTGTTCTTCGCTTCTATAGGGATTATCTTATCTTCTAAAGAAATCTCAAAAACCCGTCCCATAAGAACACAAATGGTACATCGATAATCAGGAACCTTCTTTACTTAAACATTCACCAAGTTAGCATTTGATTCTATCCCTAATCCATTTAGGGAATTCTTAGAAAGTTTGAGAACATTTTTGGATAATAAACCTAATAATGTTGTATATCCTCAAAAAGAGAAATTTGTGCTGTTTTTATATTAAGTCTAGAAACTCCACCACCCCATGTGCCAAATGGGTCGCCCCGCCCCAACCACTATATCTTGAGGGATAGCTTGCGCAAATTTGATTAAATGTAATCACCTTTCTTGTCTATTAGTGTAGCACCAGCTGATTGGTTAGGCTAAGGCTAAACATGTCAATCTCTCAACTTCATGTGTGGATAAGGGCGTGGGGTGTAGAAATCCTATAATCTATGTGTAGTAATCCATGAGCAAACAATATATAATATCAAAATTAAGTAGAAATCACTTAACCTCAAAATGGTGATGAAATTCTCCACAAAAATCACCTTTTGCCGAGCTCCAAAACTCAAAATAGTGAAATATGGGTAAAAACTCGACTTAAAACATTTCTGCCAGGCCTCTCCCACATAGAGCCCTCTTCGTCACTTCTGTGACAGAAGCCTCGTATCTGCGAGCTTTACTAAAAATATTGACCTCCCCTTCCTGCGCATACACCTTGCAAACGTAGCTCCGCATGTGTGGTCATTTGTTCTAGGCACGCTCACCGCTGGAGCGACCCTTACACGCATCTTCGCACTTCCATCCCCAAGATCCCCATCACAAGAGCGAACCAAATCCTCATAGGTGCAACATCGCACCTGCGCGCCACCCTTCCGCAGATGTGGTGCACCAGATCCCTGCCAAAAACTAGAAATGCCAACATACACCTCCAATGATCCGAAATCAACCCAAAATGCCCCCAGTCCCACGGGACCCTGTTCAATCATACCAACAAGTCAAAATACAATACATGGACCTACTCGAGGTGTCAAAACTCACAAAGTAACATCAAACCACAAATTGTACATCAATTCATATTTAATGAACTATCCAACTGTCCAACTTCTAAACTCACACCAAACTACGTCTAACAACTCGAAATGATCCTAAATTTTTCACACAAGTCATAGATCACCACACAAAACCTATACCAATGTTTGGAATCCCAAATAGACCTCGATGACCACAAATTCAACTATGAGTCAAACTTATCAATTTTCCAATCCTTCCAATCATCAACTTTCGGCAATTGGCCTCAAAATATTCTAGGAACCTCTAAATCCAAATTCAAATCTGAACATATGCCTAAGTCCAATAATCATTATATGAACCTATTGGAACCATCAAAACACGAATCGGAGGTCGTTTACACATAAGTCAAACCTTGGCTAAATCTTATAACTTAAAATTCCAAAATGAGACTAAGTGTCTCAATTCACTCGAAAACCTTCCCGAAGCCAAACCAACCATCCCCGCAACTCACAAAACAATAGAAACGCATACGTGATGTATCAAATAGGGGAAACAGGGCTGAAATATACAAAGCGAGTGACCAGACCATTATAATCTCCGCCTCTTAAACATACATTCATCTTCAAACGAGTTTAGGATAATACATGAAGTGCCAAAAAGGTAAAGATATCTGATCGCATATCATGCTCGATCTCCCAAGTCTCCTCCTTAACTGGATGACCTCTCCACTAAACCATCACCGACACGAACCTACCTGTCCAAAATAGCCACCGGCTCTTCCTTATAAGCTAAATTCTCATGTAAATGCACTGTGTTTGAAGTCCAAAACATGTGATTTATCTTCATGACACTTCCGAAGCATAGAAATATGAAATATTGGATGACCCCCCAAAGACTAGGAGGCAATGAAAGTCTATAAGAAACCTCACTGGCTCTCTCCAACACCTCAAAAGGACTAATAAAACTCGGGCTCTGCTTGCCCTTTTCCCCAAACCTCAACATGACTTGCACAGGTGAAACTCTAAGAAGACCATTCTCACCCTTCATGAAGGCCACATCATGAACTCTTTGATCCATATAATTCTTCTTCCTAGAATAGGTACTGCGAAGACTCTCCTAAATCAACTTCACTTTATCCAAAGCATCATGAGTCAAGTCTGTACCTAATAGACTAGCCTCACGAGGCTCGAACCATTCTCACCCTTCATGAATGCCACATCACGAACTCTTTGATCCATATAACTCTTCTTCCTAGACTAGGTACTGCGAAGCCTCTCCTAAATCAACTTCACTTTCTCCAAAGCATCATGAATCAAGTCTGTACCTAATAGCCTAGCTTTGCGAGGCTCGAACCAACCAATGGGAGAACAACATAGCCTTCAATATAAGGCCTCATACGGAGCCATCTTGATACTAGACTAGTAATTGTTGTTGTAGGAAAACTCGCTAAAGGTTGAAACTAGTCCCACTAGCCCCCGAAATCAATAGTGCATGCCCTCAACATATCCTCCAATATCTGAATGGTCCACTCGAATTGCCCATCCGTCTGAGGGTGAAATACAATACTCAACTTAACCTACATGACCAACTCACTTTGAAACGCCCTCGAGAAGTGCGAAGTAAACTATGTTCCATGGTCTGAGATGATAGAAACAAGTACACCATGCATGCAAAAAATCTTCCTGATGTAGATCCTAGCCAACTGCTCCAAAGTGTAGGAAGTCATGACCGGAATGAAATGCACCAACTTGGTCAACCGATTAATAATGACCCAAACGACATCAAACTTCCTCAAGGTCCATGGCAAGCTTACCACAAGTCCATAGCAATGCACTCCCACTTTCAATCCAGTATATCAATCTTCTGAAGCAAACCACCTGGTTTTTGATGCTCATACTTGGCCTGTTGGTAATTCAAACACCTAGAAACATTCCCAACAATGTCCTTTTTCATCCTCTTCGACCAATAATGTTGATTTAAGTCACAATACATCTTTGTAGCACCTAGATGAATGGAATACCATGAACTATGAGCCTCCTCACAAATCAACTCCCTCAAGCCATCGATATTAGGAACACAAACTCGACCTTGAAGTCACAATACACCATCATCACCAATAGTCACCTCCTTAGCATCACCGTGTTTCACTATGTCCCTAAAGACAAGAAAGTGGGGATCATCATATTGGCGAGCCTTAATGCGCTCAAACAAGGATGACTGAGATAAACCACAAGCAAGGACTCTACTCGGTTCTAAAATATCCAATCTCAATAATCTATTGGCCAACTCCTAAACATTCATAGTTAAAGGTCTCTCCCCGGCTGGAATGAATGCTAAACTCCCCATGCTTTCCGCTTTCCTACTTAAAGCATCTACAACCACATAGGCCTTCCCCTGATGATAGAGAATCGTGGTATCATAATCTTTCAACAACCCCAACAACATGTGCCGCCTCAAATTCAATTTTTTTGTTTAAATAGATGCAATAATGCCTCCAAATCTTGAGTGCGTGTACAATAGATGTTAGCTCCGAATCATGCACCAGATAGTTCTTCTCATGGGGCTTGAATTGGTTTAAAAACTAGTAATCAACCTAGTGTCCTGCATCAATAAACATCCAAGATCAAAACACGAAGAATCACAATAAAATGTATATGATCTCGATCCTGAAGGAAAACCAAAACTGGAGCTATATTCAAAGAACTCTTGAGCTTATGAAAGCTCTCGCTAAACATTTGAATGAAGCACCCTGCTAAGTCGAATAGGTCAATGGAGCTGCAATAGATGAGAAACCCTCTACAAAGAGACGGTATTAACCAGCCAAACCTAGAAAACTCTTGATCTCCGTGTTGTAGAAGGTTTGGGCCAGCTCTAAACTACCTCAATATTCTTCGGATCCACCTTTATCCCCTCACTAGACACCACGTATCCTAAGAAAACCATTGAACCAAACCAGAATTCACACTTAGAGAACTTGGCGTATAACTTCTTCTCCCTCTGAACCCGAATTACCGTCCACAAATGATGCTCGTGCTCCTCCCTACTAGGGGAATATACCAAGATATTATCAATGAACACAATGACAAAAGAATCCAAGTAAGATTGGAATGCAATTTTCATTAAATGCATGAATGTTTCTAGGGCATTAGTCAAACCAAAAGGCATCATCAAGAACTCATAATACCTATAACGCGTCCAGAAAGCCATATTAGGAATGTCTAAAGCCCTGATATTCAACTAATGGTATCCCAATATCAACTCAATCTTGGAGAACACGCTAGCACCCTCAAGTTGGTCAAACAAGTCATCATTGCGAGACAATGGATACTTATTCTTGATAGTAATGTTGTTCAATTTCCTGTAATCATTGCACATTCTCATGGAGCCATATTTCTTCTTCATCCCGAGGAAACCTTTATTCAATAATTCTTGCAACTATTCCTTTAATTCCTTCAACTCTGCTGGAGCCATGTGATACGGCGGAATAGACATAGGCTTAATTCCTAGTGTCAAATCAATGCCAAAACAATATCCCTATAGGGTGGAATGCGCAGTAGGTCTGCAAGGAACATATCTGGAAACTCTCTCACTACTGGGACTGAATCAATAGTAAGAGTATCAACACTGAAATCTTTAACAAAATATAAGCATAACAAACATCCCTTCTCAAATATCCGTTGAGCCTTCGAAAAATAAACCACTCTACTAGGAATATGACCAAGCGAACCTCTCCATTCCATCCTTGGCAACCCCGGCATAGCCAACGTCACAATCTTAGTGTGATAATCAAGGCTAACATGGTACAAAGATAGCCAATCTATACATAAAATCACATCATATTCCACCATATTAAGCAGCAAAAGATCAATTCCCATCTCATAGACCCCAATAATAACCACACAAGATCAATATACACGATTCACCATACTAGAGTCCCCAACCGGTGTAGACATAAAAACCAGAGTATCCAAAGAATCACGAGACATGTACAAGTATGAAGCAAAGTAGGATGAACATACGAATAAGTATAAACCAAATAAAATAATACTGAAGCATATTTATAACAAACCAGAGCAATACCTATAATGACTGCACCTGATGCGACTGCCTCAGTCCTACCTGGGAAAGAATAACAAATGGGCTTGGCCTCCCCCTCTGGGATGACTTTTACCCCCATGTCCCCCAACTCTAGGTGGATGTGCATGTAATGTAACATCTGGAGCAGGAATCATAACATGAATACCCTGCTGAGGTATACCCATCTAATGTATGGGCAATACTCTCATGATATGCCTCATATCACCACACTCATAACAATCTCTCTTCGGACATGGCTGCTGGAACTGAGTCAACCCCAAATGACTGGAATAATCGTTCCAAGAACCTCGTATAGGAGGTGTACTGAAGGATAACTATTCGGTACCAGTGCTTTAAAATTCATGGCCAGCTAGAGTACTTCATGAAACCTAAAGTGCAGACTAAACTAGTAGACTGATAAAGCCTCTACCATATCGACCCTTAGCCCTAGATTAGGAGCCGCCAAAACCACCTCCACTGAAATAGGGAGGCCAAAGTATCTGAAACCTCTCCATCTTCTTCTTCTTCTCCGCAGCAGACACGACTGGCCCTACCTCGGGCTGAATTTTTACTTTTGACTGCACTGCCAAATACTCGATATCTGATAAACACAAGTTAAAAACTCTCGTGTACATGTCGGGGTTGGGGGAGAGGGGTGGTCTGGGATCCTCCCCTAGATTGTGAAGTAGTCGATGCAATTAGAATCATCCCTACTTGAGCGAAGCTCTCGTTTATAGAGTGAGCCAAAGCCTTCTGAAACCCTAGTGTAACCATAGGCCCCTCAGTTGCCTAAGAGGGTCCCACCGGCTCACATGATCATGCTTCTACTCCTCTACTGGAGCTGCTAGTGGCTCCACCACTGCTTCTCTAGCAAAGGCTCTAGCTGCAGTGCATGCCCCACCTCATCCCCGGTTGCTCGCGGCACTAACAAGGGGCAGTAGTGCCTGCTCAGCTAATTTAGTAGAACGCATCCTCACTATCTGAGAGAGAAGATAAGAGTAAAGACTAAAACTTCGGGATAAACAAATTTGCAATAATGAATAAAAGAAAGAAAGAAAGTGAAGTTCCCTAAAAGCTTGGTAGCCTCTAGAAGATAAGTACAGACGTCTCCGTAACTATCCGCAAGACTCTACTAGACATGCTCATGACTTGTAGAAGCTATGAACCTAGAGCAATAAAACTAACTTATCATGATCAAAAATCCCACCAATGGTCGTGTTGGCACCTAACCTCCAAGACTAGGTAAGTTAATCACACAAGAATATAAAAATAACAAAATACGATAGAATAAGTGAATTTAATTTAAACATCGGAATGAAGGTCTTACAAGTCAACATAGTGGTACATAAGTCAAACTCGCAAAACCATGTAGTATAGAGTCATAAGCTCTAAAACGAATAGATAACGAGTCTCAGATGTACAATACCGTATAAAGTAATACGAAAATATTAAATAAGGGAAGGATACTCCAAGGGTATGCAATGTCCATGCAACACTACCTTGAATCTTCTCTAACAATCAAAACTCACTCCCGAGGTCCGCTGCTATCAACACCCAGATCTGCACATAGAGATCGAGACAACATATACTTAGTAAGTATCAAGACTAACCTAGTCAAAATAGTGACGAGGTTCAAGTCATGTGATACTCACTAGTTGAAGAACCTGGCAATATATCAAATAACTGGAAACAAGAATATATCAAGACATTGTACCATCAACTCAATGAAATAAGAGATTATCAGCTCATCATAGGTAAATTAGTTTTGGCAAAAGAATTTATCAGTCAATAATAGAAGCATAGAGTAGCACGGTAAAAGGAACGTGAAATCATGTAAATTGCATGACAAAACATAAAGATTTCACTTGCATGAAAAAATGCCTCCCTTATACTACACTCATCATCACTATAAAATGCCACCCTTATACTCCACACATCATCAATAAAGAATTTCCCCCTTATACTCCACACATCATCAATAAAGAATGCCACCCTTATACTCCCCATAAAAATCAATCACATCGATCCACGTACCAAAATCCACTTGTACGCCATCAAGAGAGAAATATAAGAGGGTAGACCTAGGGAGATGAATCTACATACACAATTGCATGGTAAAAGACTCGTGCCATAACAATAAAAATATCATCATAATCAAGAATGCCACCCTTATACTCCATACATCATCAACATCACCCTTATACCCCAAACATCACCACAATGGAAGTATCCGCACGGAAAAGACCTCGTGCTAACAACAATTCAATCCTCTCAATATGTCCATGTGTGCAATGATCCTAACAAATTCAAGATAGAAAAATATAATCAAGAGACATATCGTCTAAATTTTATCAACAAGATGCACAAGTACATGGAAATAATAAAGTGAGGATGTGTGCTTAGGATATAAGACATGACTACAACTAAATCCATTTAGCAATTATTCCACAAATACCTATTTCAACTAATTAGGAGACAATAATCCTAAACATGATCGCTAGCATGAAACGGTAAGGTCACATAGTCATATAAAGGATTACAATATGTTTCATAGAGAGAACACAATCAAATTAAGTGATAGCAGAAGCCTAGAGTCTAATTCGATCATTATTCATACATAGCATCTGCATATACACTCGTCATCTCGCATATACGTCACTTTACATACATAGAAATTAGACAAATAAGGTCCAATCCTAAAGGTTATTCCTTCATACAAGATTAGGCATGATGCTTACCTCAAACCAGCCAAATCAACTCTTTAAATTCGCCTTTCCCTTAAAAATCACCTCCGACTGGCTTGAATCTAGCCAAAAACAATAATGTCAAAAAAAGCCATACGAATCAATTCCAAACAATAAAGCTTCAATATTTAATCAAATCCTCAAAAGTGAACTCAAGCCCACATGGTCAAAACCCGAGTCAAGGGGTAATACGAAATCAGATAAGAACATGAATAATGCAAAAATACACGAAATCAAAAAAAGATAAGTGTTTACCCTTAAAACGAGTAACAATTAAATTTGTATGCGGTATAAAGGATATGTGACTTAATTTAACACGAATGATATATGAACAAGAAATAATTAAAGTAAATAGAAACAAAATGATCAAACCAAGCGTGATGTACAATTAAGCCTGGCTTCTGGGTGAACAATGAAAATTGACCTCAGTCGAGACCTAAAGACGGGCTCTGTTTCAACTAAACAAATAAGCAGCCAAATAACACTATGAACAATAGCTAGAGAACAAAAATAAACTTTTATTGCTTTGATATGCGTGCCAAAAGTGGTTCTAAAATGATAACGCCCTCCCATTTATATAGTAGGAATGTTTAAATCCTAGTACAAGTCTAAATAAGATAAAAATCTTCTCTTCCAAGTAAATGTTGATTTGTAGTTGATATCAAGCGGGATTCGTGCCGTAATATTCGGTTCAAGGAGGATATTATGGCTCCCCGTTTATCGTTCTTAACCTTTTTTTCCTTAGTCTCAAACCTTCACTCTGCTCGGACCCGATGTTTAGTCATATCCTGTCCCAGGTGCACGATCCGTTCTCCCTGGGTTCAGAGATGTGGAACCCTTCGGCTCTACTCGAGGCCATATTAGATCGTACTTCCTTCTTATTACTTTACCGGGGAATTGAGGTTACTTTATCCTCGATTTTACCCGCACATAGATAGTCCCCGCACTTTTTGGAGAGCATATTTATCGAATGACAAGAAGAGAATAATTGACCCTGGTTGCTTTCTTTGTACGTTACAATTGGGTCGACAGGTTAACGAAACATCCCATCAGTTTTGTCATTCTGACTTCAGACACATGTTAGTCGCCGATTAACTGTCCTCGAATGTGAAACATCATGCATTAATTACCTCCTTCCTATAAAAGATTCGGCTATTTTTCTCTTTTTTTCTTTCTGATTTCAAACCTTTTTAAGTTACCCTCGAACATTTTACTTGCTCATAATTCCTTCAAATCTTCATAAATTGTTCTTACCATCTTCATATCTTCATCTTCCCATCTTCAAATATTCATATTTTGTCCTTGAATCTTCAAGCTTGACCTTCAAACCTTCATACTCATCCTCAAACCTTCAAACAGCCTTCAAACATTCATATTCCCAAAATTCAATGGCAAAAACCTCGAAATCCGTTCCTCAAAATACCGCCCCTTCAACTGCCACCCCGACGGCAACGACCTAAGGGCCCTGGAACCTCTCCTTAAAGACTTTATCCCCGGAGGCTTCTCCATAGACAATGACTTTAAGGTTGAGAAGGCCTCTAAACAAGGGGACCGTGGTGAAGAACTGTGGAGGTACATCTCCTCTATCACCCAAGACACGCTCTGACGGTACAAGAGGACTACAAGTGGGGTGGGGGGCAAGGAAATAGTCATCCTTGGTACCGACGAAGAAATTACAACTCACATTGAGGGGTACTTAAGTGCTTACACGTATCCCTTCATGCAGGGTCCGGTGGTCCTTGATTTATGTTAAAGGTAGGAATTCTGCCGCATGAAGATCCATCCATCTTTTTGGAGGAACGTGGGTTCTCCTCCGTCACTTTGGTAATAACAGGAAGGAGCCTCAGTTCACAATAGATCATTACTCCATATTTTACGTCCCCCAAACCTTCCGAGGGGGGTTGATCAAGCTTTCTTGATGGGCGAATAAGGCTCCCATCTCGAGCATTAACGAGAACAGGGACCACAACTGGCAGGGGAGATTCGTTCGACTGATGACCGAGGATATCATTCCCTCCGATTTCCTATCATTCTCCAAGAAGTGGAACTTAAATGTAAGTTCGTATTCCCTTAAGTAGTTAAAATAGCTCTTTGTTTTATTCTTCTTTCTCATTGCCCGGTTTTCCCGTTGTGAAGCAATTGCCCGAGTCCCAATGCAGTCCCCCATTTTAAGGAGTGGGTCGAGATGATCTGTAAGAAATTTGCGTAGTCCAAGCACGCGTGGCAAAAAATCACAAAAGCAAAGTGGGAGGCCCACTCCCACGGTGAGTATCCATCTTCTCATGATTGAATTTCCCCTTTGTTCTACTATTGTTTTGACTATGTACCTACTCCCTTATATAGGTTTGCCCTAGACCACTAAACTTCGGGCAGTGGACAAGGATGAGGCCCCACCTCCTTCCGCTTCGGGAGAGCCCAACGCTGAAGCCGCTGTGAAGAAGGAGGAGAAGAAGAGAAGAAAGATGGGTTCTTCTAGCTCCCCGTATGAGGACGCTGAGGCCAAGAAGAAGAGGGTTGTGGTCAGGGTCTGAATGAGCAAAAAGAATAGTACTCAGGCAAGGGTACCAGACTCTGACTCCCTTTATTGGCTCAAGGACTACCCTAAAGACGACGACTTGGAGTTCGTCGCTTATGATCCGTCCATCATTGTAGAAGAATAGGAGGCCTGAGGGAAGCTATTGCATGGACGAACCTTCTACAGCTTAGGATCCCGAGGAGAAGATCGTGCCTACGTCCTCTCGAGAACTAGTCTGGCTCTGAGGGAAGCTGTCGATGTCATCGACTTCTCGGAGTCACCGTCCCACATGGAGTCTCTATTTGACGAGGCTCGGGCCATCAAAGTAAATCCAACCGAGACATCATGGGACACAGATGAGGTCCTCAACTTGTTCTTCAAAGGCATGAACATTGGTGCATTAGAAGAATACTCCCGGTTCGGCCACCTGGAGCTCCCCAGAAAGGATGTGCTGCTGGAGTCAGGTGGGCCAAGTTTGAGCTCAAAGCTAGTGAAGAAGTTCCCCGCCCGAGTGTGGATCCCGATCATAAGAGAACATTCTTATTTATGATCCTGTCGGATACCTTCGTTGCTTGGTAACCGAAGAAGACCAAGGGAAGATGAACGAAGTGGACGCGCCGGGCCTTATCAACGAGACAAAATATGCGCTGAAAAGGGTACGTTTTTTCTTTCCTTGTATCTCTTAAAGGTTTCATTCAACCTTAGCATATTATTATGATTTCATCATTTTTTATCAAGCCTCGATTCTTCATCACGAGAGCTTCCATCTGTCTCGGATGATGGTGACCCATCTCGAGTTTGTGCTCAAAGAGCAAGTCCGACAGAATGACATGTACAAATCTCTTAGTGAGCAAATAGATGAGGCTCTCAAGTACCTCCTCATCCTCCAAGCTGAGCTGGAAAAATCTCAAAAGGAGGCCTCGTCAGTGAAACAGAGCATGTTGTTTTTGTCGGAAAATTACGGATTAAGATTAATAATGAGAGGCTATGTTCAACTGCTAATGCCGTATCCTTCCAGGTCCAAGAGAAGATAGACATGATCGATCGGATCCGGTCTAAAATGAACGAGGTCAAATCCTCCTCCGAGGCATTGAGGAGCAAGATGGATCTCCTGGCCTCGTAAAAGGAGGCTACCAAAGAGGATTTGGCATCATCCAAGGAGTAGCTTAGGGTGATGAAGGATAAAGACGATAAGTGGTCTCGATTGAATGATGAGCTCCGAGCACAATTGGACTCGACTGTCTCAAAACGGGTTGCCCTTGGACGGGAGTACACTACACTGAATTCCAAGATGGAGGTGGCTTCGAACGAGTCTTCCAAGGTCCAGGATATGCTTGCCCAATATAAGAGACATGGAGGTGGCCGAGGCCCGCATAATAGAAAAGGCCGAGTACATGAAGTGGCTCTCTTAGAGAGAGACCCTCAAGGAGATCCATGCCCGAGGGTTTGATCTAACGACCGAGATCGAAGAGGCGAAGAGGCTCGAAGTCGAGGCTAAGGATATATATGAGCTCAAAGGATCGGGCAGTGAGTCGCGCTTCGGCAAATACTAGGCTGAAAATGCCTTAGCTGATTTTTTATTTTCCTTTGTACACATTTGTTTTCTATTTTGGGGCTACCTAATAGTGCCTCTATAAATAATTTTGATATATATAAAAATTTTCCCTTCATATATATTGTGTCCTTTATTTTTCAGAGTTTGCTTACAACTTTTTATTTAAAATATGCCATTAATGCCTTAGCGTAGAATTTGACATAACTTGGAGTGTTCGTTCCGCTAGAGCCCGAATAAGGCCTGGGTTAAGTAACAATTCTGAGTTGTTTTGACTTTAGAATATATGATAAAAATTAAGTCCTTAAAATACTTGAATGTTTTAACCGGACATGATTATTCTTTGTTGAGGGTGGCTCTTTTTATGATCAAGTCTGAAGTATTCTTTCATAGGTTTTAACCATGTGTGAGGACCTTACTTTTTATGTACAGACTCAGACGTCTCCGAGCCGTTTTAAGATTGACATAGCATTTCATGTTTGGGTCGTGCCTAATAGGCTCGGTGCCTCCAGGATCTGGTAGCTCGAGTTGTCCGATCTTACTACCGGATAGTAGTCCCTGATTTAGGGAGGCCACGGGCTTTAGTGTTTTTGAACCCACTACTTATTTTAGGTAGCTTAACGATAATATCACTGGTGAAATATAGAAGGAAAAAATCTCTTATTATTTTGAATGTAAAGTAAATAATCGAAGGTACAAAAAATTTTCAGTCATGGAAAGAATGAGCTACACGGGCACGATTCGTTTGACTGTTTGACCCTCAAAATAAATTCTAGTATTCAAGCCTTGGCTTTTAATATCAAAATAAAAAATTCCTTCTAAGTTTCTGACCTCTGGATCTTGACATGGGGTGTGATGGGAAGTATTCAAGACCGAGCTCGTGAGTGCTCGAATACTATTGATCCACTAAGGGAAATTTGCAGTCCCGACCTCAGTCAAATCTTCAAAACTAGGGTAGCACGTCTTACTATTGCCCATTACAAACCTTGGCGTAAAAACCACTTTTGGGAAAAATCGATCCTTGATAAAAGAGTGCAAAACGTGCTTTCATACCTAATCCTCAAGTTTGACATAGACCGAATACCTTCAAGGGTTAGTTCAAAGAGTAATAAACTACAAAGGAAATTATGTTCGTATCTTAGCAGTAGCACCGCTTTGTGTGTTCCATTCCAGTTTTTGAGTAGTCGTATTCCCTCCCCTGACTCGATCTTATATGAACCTTTTCTAATTATACCAATGATTTTATACGGACTCACCTAGTTTTAGCCTAGCTTCCCGTCATTTGGGTTCTTGATATGCAGTGTAAATTTCCTTAGTATCGAGTCCTTGATTGGGAAGTGTCGAAGGTTAGACCTTTGGTTGTAGGATATCCCCATTTGTTGATTTAGAGCTTCTAATCGGACTAGGGCATCTTCTCCCTTTTCATCCGATAAGTCTAAGATTGTGGCCATGGACTCGTCATTCGACGTCTCGGTAGCTTACAAGAACTTTAGGCTCGGTTCTCTTACTTTGACTGGGATCAGAGCTTCCACGCCATAGACTAAAGATAATGGTGTTGACCAGTTCTTGACTTTGAGGTCGTTAGGTATGCCCACAAGACATCGGGCAAAATTTCTATCCACTTTTCCTTTGAATCGGCCAATCTCTTCTTCAGCTTTTGGAGTATAGTTTTGGTTGTTGATTCTGGTTGACCATTCCCACTAGGGTTTTAGGGTGTTGACAAGATATTTTTGATTTTGTGGTCTTAGAGAAATTTACTAACCTTGTTGTCGTTGAACTGCTTTCTATTGTCGTAAGTGATCTCGGTCGGTATCTTGAACCGGCATATTATATGATCCCAGATGAAGTCAATGACCGCTTTTTCTCGAACCTTCTCGAACGCTTGTGCTTCGACCACTTGGAGAAATAATCGGTCATGAGCAATATGTACTAGGCTTTTCTGGGTGCCCATGGCAAAGGATTGACAATGTCTATCCCCATTTCATAAACAACCAGGGGAATAGGACCGGGTGAAGCATTTCCCTCGGTTGATAAATCATCGGGCATGCCTCTGACATTCATTACACTTATGAATGAAGTCTTTCGCTTCGAACCAAGGAGTCCGCTCCTGAATGGTTTCCACAAGTACCCTTGTGTACTTCCCTCATTACATAGTCAGTCTCCACTGGACCCATACACCTAGCTAGTGGCCGAAAAAGCGATCTTTTGTATAGTTTTCCACCGACCAAGCCAAACTTGGAGACTTTAGTACGTAGGGCCCTCAATTCCTTAGAAACCGACGGTAATTTCCCTTTCTGAAGGTAGTCTATGTATTTGTTTCTCTAGTCCCAAGTTAAGCTTGTTGTGTTCACTCCGGCATGACCTTCTTCTATCACCAAGTTCATCAATTGTACTACTGCTACGGAGTCGAATTCGTCGGAGTCGACTGATGACCCTAGATTAGCCAATGCATCGACCTCATTATTTTGATCTCAAGGTACGTGCTATAGAATCCATTCCTTGAATTGGTGTAAGGTCACTTGCAACTTATCCAAGTACCCTCGCATCCGTTCCTCTTTTACTTTATTCGTCTAGTTGACTTGGTTGATGACGATAAGGGAGTCACATTTGGCCTTGATTACTTCGGCCCCCAGGCTCTTAGCCAATTCTAAACCTACAATCATGGACTCATATTTAGTTTTGTTGTTAGTCAATTTCACTATTCTAATAGACTGTCTTATTGCGTTACCCATTGGTATTTTTAATACGACGCCTAGCCCGGACCCCTTTGCGTTCGAAGCACCATCCAAGAATAAGGTCCAGACCCCCGAGTTAATCCCCAAGGCTAGCAGTAATTTCATTTCAACCTCGTGAATCAAGGCCGGCATAAAGTCGGCCACGAATTCTGCCAAAATCTGAGATTTTATGGCAGTTCGGGGTTTGTACCCGATATCGTACTCGCTAACCTCTATGGACCATTTGTCCAGCTGGCCGGAGAGCTCGGGTTTATGCATAACATTCCTAAGTGGGTAAGAGGTCACGAAACATATGGGATGACACTGAAAGTACGGTTTTAATTTCCTAGATGCGCTCAATAAGGCGAGTGCTAATTTTTCTAAGTGTGGATTCCTTGTTTTTGCTTAGCCTAGGTTTCTAATAAAATAATAAATAGGAAATTGCGTACTTTATTCTTTCCGGACCAGGACACCACTTACCACTACCTTGAAAACTTCCAAATAGAGGTATAGTTGTTCGTTCTCCTTCGGAGTGTGCAACAAGAGAGGGCTCGATAGGTACCGTTTTGGTTCTTCTAAATCTCACTGGCACTCCGGGGTCAAAGTGAAGTCGTTCTTCTTTTTTAGTAAAGAGAAGAATCGGTGGTTCTTGTCTAACGACCTCGAAATAAATCGGCCCAACATGGATATCGGCCGGTTAGTCTCTGTACTGCCTTAACTTTGTCAACTACGGTGATATCTTCAATGGATTTTTCTGGGTTGATCTCTATTCCTCAGTTGGATACCATGAATCTGAGGAACTTGCTCGAGCTGAACCTGAAAGCCATGTTGCATTTCCTCAATATGTCGAAGGTTTCCTACAAATGCTTCAAATGGCCCTCTGCTCGCAGGGACTTAACTAACATATCGTTAATATAAACTTCCATTGATTTCCCTATTTGTTCTACGAACACCTGATCAACTAGGCATTGATACGTGGCAACGACATTTTTTAGCCCAAACGTCATTACGTTATAATAGGAGACCGGAACCCAATTGTGGTCTTTTTGGACAAGTGTGACATAAATGTGTGTAAAAAAAAAGAGTGACCATTTTATATATAGCGCTCTTTTAAAGAGCGCTACACTTTAACAGTGTTTTGGCCGTTAAAGTATAGCGCTCTTTAAAAGAGCTCTCTCTCTATATATATAACGCCAATATGAACCATGTTATGCTTGTCTGATTAGACAGTTAAGCATAACGCGGTATATAACCGCGCTATATATGTATAGCGCAGTTATATATCGCGCTATACCTGTTTAAATAACATTCCCCCTCCTTATTCCCCACATTCGAACCAGACAACCCCTCCCCCTTTTTTAAAACAAAAAACAGCGTCCCCCCCCCCAAATTTAATCCAAAAACAATTGTAGTGGACCCCACCCGTCACTCAAAAAGATAAGATAGTAGGTTCCACATCCTACCCAGGCCTTCTATTGTTGTGGTTTCCTCGTTTCGGGCTCAAAATTTAAATTCATCGACTTTCCGAAAAATATAAATCCATAATCCTGATTTAGTTTATATCGAAACTCGTATAATAATTCATATTAGTTGTTTTGAATGTGTTTCCATGTTGTTTTGTGTTTTTTGCGATTAAACTAGTATATTATTTTTATCCGAACTAAGATATTAGTTTTCTAAAAAAATATGTAAAAATTGAGAAATCATTATTTTTTGTTAATAAAAATGTTAATAAATTTCTTTTACTATTTTATATGTATTTTCGTGAATGTTTTGTGATTAAAATGTATTTGTTATTTTTATCTAGTTTAGATTATTTATTTTCTTAAATACTAGTGCCCTTTTAGCGTAGTAAAATGTAGAGCCTTTTAGTGTAGAATCCCTGTAGTTTAAGTATCTCTTATAATGATTGATCAAACACAAACTCTGTCCAATTTAAAAACATTAATTATTTAATGTACAAAACAAACAAAATTATAAAAATATTAAAATTGACACATATAAGAATTCAGGATAGCTTGGTGCTACTGAGCCTCAAATATTGAGCCTGGAACCCATACGTACATACTCTGTCCAATTAAATATGATAAAAATAATTATTTAATTTACAGATCAAACATACAAAATTACGAAAATAGCAAAATTGACACATACAAGAAATCATGATAGATTGGTGCAACTGGGCCTCAAATATCGAGCCTGGAACCCATAGATATATACTCTGTCCAATTAAATATGATAAAAAATAATTATTTAATTTACAAATCAAACATACAATTAATATTGTTTAATTTACAGTAGACAACATGGACGCATATGCATCCCGGACCTGTCTCCGATGAGCTATCAGTGTTACAGGGCGATCATAGGTCTGCCTACGTATGGGATGGAGAGCTACTGGCCCAGACTCTCCGCTCTAGGAGAGTGGACGACTTGTTGGATTTTATGAAGGACATAGTTCTCCATCCCTGTGTAGTCCACGACCTGCGGGATACGGGCTTCTACAGGATTTTTGAGATCGGGTGGCTGCAGCTCGACTGGTCTTTGATCACGACCCTGATAGAGCGGTGGCACCGGAGGCGCACACTTTCCACCTGCCCATTGGCGAGGCCACCATCACGCTGCAGGACGTGGAGGTTTTATATGGGCTACTCGTTGATGGACTGCCCGTTGCATTGCCTTAGGACATGCGAGAGATGACGCGTGGCCAGTATTTGGACATGCTGCTGCAGTTCACTGGCTTCAGGCCACAGGATGAGACTGCATACTCAGGGTCCAGTCGCATGAGTTTGACAGCTATTAGACAGCATTTGGAGATATTGCACCCCGACATCACCGGCGAGACAAATGATCTAGATATTCACTGGTATACGAGGTTACTGCTGCTCCTTCTATTTGGTGGGGTATTTTTACCGAACACTTCGAGGAACCTAGTCAGCTTGTGATTTCTTCATCATCTTCAGCTGCTAGATGATTTACCCCAGTACAGCTGGGGTGCTGTTGTTCTCGCCTACATGTACATGCATCTGTGCCGGACGAGCATGGGCACCCAGCATGACGTATATGGATTTTTGCTGCTTCTACAGGTGAAAACATATTCGAATACCTCTGTTCATTCCTTGCAATTCTATCTAGTCAAAATTTATCTTAAACCTTACGTCAACATTGTATGTTAGGTTTGGGCCTGGAAGCGGTTCCTGCAGCTGCAGCCACCTCTACCACCATTACCTCCGAATGTACCACCTCCGTTTCTCCCTCTAGCTAGGAGGTGGGTTCTCCGACGTGGATATGTACGAGATGATGATGCTCGACATAATCTCCCCCTTTGCAGGGATGTGTTGGATATGCTGGAGGGTGCACAGGTAAATGTGTACCTAAACTTACTTGGTATAGCTTCACATGTGTTGCTCATACTCACGTTTTATGTTGTTATTTGATAGTTTATCTGGATGCCATACAACGACGACTTGATAGGTAGTCTGCCCAATTATTGCTCGGCCAGCCGACTGATTTGGAGCACTTCCGTCCCGCTGATGTGCCTCGATATTGTGGAGTATCATGCCACGGAGAAGGTACTTCGACAGTTTGGTTGTCTGCAGTATATACCAAGGGGGCCTACATCGGAGGCTACACATTATCAGCGGGATGATCGTTCCAGGGTGGGCGATCCATATGTAGCATGGCTAGAGGTGCAGGTCCATACTTGGGACCGGCGAGCTAACCAGATTTCGCCCCCCTTCACAGATCCAGACGGAGACTATTCAGCTCTATATGCCCTGGTACTGCCGCGTTTCCCGACTTTTTTTCGGGAATCCCATTCATCAAGCTGGAAGTCGGTACATTCCATACGCCGGGCGGCACGAGGCCCTGGTATGTTTTCTGTTACTATTAATTATATAACTGTAACTTAGTGAAATATCTGTAGTTTACATTTTATACGTTGTGCAGGCTATTGGACTATATATAGTCTACCAGATGGGACTGCAGATGCAGCAGCATGCCGGCGAGGGAGCGGCCTTTTTGCACGATTATAGCCGGCAGCTTGCAGGGGTGGCTTCCCGAACACTGCAGCGAGCTCGAGAGGACCAACGCTTGGGACACGAACTTGCTTATGTGGTGCCAAATCAGTACCCGACGAGGTAGGGGTTCCTCTTGAGGTGGGGGTGCCCCACGAGGAAGGGCTGCCCCTCGAGGTGAGGGTGCCGCACAGGGTCGTGGTAGGCGGCGAGGAGGTAGTCCCCAACAAGGGGACGTTGAGGCCCTTGTTGATGATGTTGATGCTGATTTGCCGGGTGACCTACATGAGCCCCACGAGTATCCCAACAGCATACCGTCATACAACCTTGGGATGCAGCTCACTCTAGGGACTTCGCAGGTGACCCCGTCAGGTCCATTATTAATCACGGGCACAGACCTTACCAGAGAGGATTGGGATGCATACTTCCCAAGCCCATCGACCGCTACTGAGGATCGGCCGACCCGAGATTTAGATAGTGGGCGTCGGCTGAGTTATGGCTCATCATCACAGGCGCAGGTATAGTTTTATTAGTATTAAATTTAAATTTATTTTTACTTTTATCATTTATTTTCCATAACTTTATTAATTTTCTTGTTAAGGATTCATCCCCACCCGTCACGGAGGCCCCTTCATGCGATGCTGACATGGCTACGACGGATGATTATATTCAGGAGCCCGACGAGACCATGGTAAGACAATCTAAATTATTGTGACTTAATATATACTTTTCTATATTGCGCTGACTTATTCTTCTGTAGGTTTCTACTGAACCGACGACCTCTTCTACCGATCCTTCCAACACCACTGATGATCATGCTGCAGCGCATCCTACTATAAAGAGGCGACGTGATAAGGATGATCCTGATAGCGTAGCCGGGTGGAATGGGATGCGCCTCAGGTCAGCGGCTACGTAAGAACACAGGATGTGGGACACATTGATTTTTTATTTATTTTATGTAAATATTATTTTATGTAAATAATAACAACAATTTTTATGTTTACATAATATGCACATTATGTTTTTATTTCCCCGTTCCTTCTTTATTTTAATACTACAACACAAACACAAACATAGCAGCTTAACATAATTTAAATTCAGTACAACTAATGAAAATACATGACACGGGAAACATAAAGATAAAGTAGTACACTCAACACATACATGTCATTGTTTAGTCACTACCTCCCGTTATTCTCTGCTCCAACCACTTAAATTTATCTTCCAGCTTATTTTTTTCCAATTATGTCTCTTTCAGTTTCTCCTTCAACTTCGCAATTTCTCGTTTATATTGTCTTTCATATTCCCACTGTTTTAAGGTCAAATTATGAAGAAACTGCAAAGATCATTTGTAGCATTCCTGATTACAGGGATCATAAATCCATACCTCAAAATTGCAAAAAGTCTCGTCAGAAACCCTATAAAACTTGTTCACACACATCCAGTAGCAACGTCCAACTTCACCATCATCCCAACATTCATTCATCATGCATTTTTTGCCGCACTCTCACCTTGGTACATAAAGGCATTCAGACATTTGTTAAAGCGTAAAAAACCTTTCTTTTATGGAATGTTTTGCTATTGATTATTGTTAAGCGTAGAAAATAACTAGAATGCATCCGTTATTTATAGGCAAGGCAACATACATAACGTAGTATTTAACCACGCTATATATATATATATTCACATAACGTAGTATTTAACCGTGTTATGCTTTGCGTGTTAAAGATTCTGTCGGATACAAAACAACTTTTTCTCAGGCGGGCAGCTTTTCAGTTCGACAAGTATATTTAACCATGCTATATATATTCAAATAACATAGTATTTAACCGCGCTATATTTATTCACATATTTATCAAAAATCTATCTTTAACTCAACTATTTATCAAATATACTCACATATTTTTCTGTTTTTTAATCCAATACTGTTTTTGATTACATGAACGGGAGGGAGAAATACATTAATTTACTCAACTGTAATATATTAAATATCAATAAGATTTAACAACAATGAAAACATAATTTTATTTGATACATCTTCCAACATAAACAAAACAACTACTTATTACAACATAAACTCATTGATAGTTGGGCACATTAGAAGAACATCCACCACGAGCTTGATTACCACCGCCACGAGCTTGATTATCGCCGCCACCCAAACCAGCCGAAGGATATTTTCGACGGTTGTGTCCTGTTTGCGAGCATATACCACATTTGCGCGCATAAATGGTATCGCTAACATGCATTTGGTTCCGTATACGCGTTCTCTTCTGCACCTGTATTCGACGCAAATAGTCCTTGTTACGCACTATTTTAAATGGTTTCGGCGGCCAATAATTCTCAGCACCCACTGAATGCAACTGCCCACTATAGGTGTTTAAGTAAGCAGCAACACTATATTTTTTATCAACGTAGTTGGTTGGCCCTAAACCAACATGTTGAAAGCACCTGATGGCATGTGAGCATGACATTTGGTAGATGGAAAATTTCCCACAAGAGCACAATCTTCTAGATTCATTTATGGTATGTACATTATTCCCCCAGTTTTGATGGATAGCGGTGCGACTTCAAAAATATTTCTGTCGTGATCATACTGCAAAAATGAATGTCAATGTGATCGCCGCCTGTATTTATCAAATCTCTTCATCGGTAGTGGCATAAATTCAATACCCATTTCCATGAATGACATTTCAGCTGCAGCCCTTTCAACAAACCTCTCCGCTATCTGCTTGAACGACATCCGCACCATGGCAGTGACCGGCAATCCTCTTGCCGACTTCAATAACCTGTTGAAAGATTATGACACGTTTGTAGTCTGAATTCTCCATATTCTTCCACCATCTACATGAAAAGTCCACTTGTGAAGCTCATGTAGTATCAACCAATGTTAGTCTCTCTCGTCTTCCTGCCCGATAGATTCCATATGCCTCCGGAATTTATGCTCTTGGTGGTCTGTTGCTGCCATCCACATCAAATCATGCAGATCCTTGTTGGGATGTGTCTTCTGTAAATTGGCCTTCAAGTGCCTCACACAGTAACAGTGGTAGGCATAAGGTTATTGCCATGCAGGCATGTTCTCTACAGAACTTAAGATACCACCATGCCGATCAGATATTAGACAAATATCGGAACACTGTTTGACAACGTGCTCTTTCAAATGGTTCAAAAACAACATCCACATCTCTTGGCTTTCATTGGCACTAATAGCAAAATATAGAGGAAATATTTGTTCATTAGCATCTATTGCAACGACTATCAATAGCTTGATATCATACTTTCCATAGACATGAGTGCCGTCTATGGATATTACCGGCCAGCAATGCGGTAAACCATCAATTGCTGGTTTAAATGCCCAAAACACATTATTGAATATATGTTCTTATTTTCCCGGACTCCTCTCAAGCTTCCATTCAACAACCGTCCCGGGGTTAAAGTGTTGCAGTGCGGCCATGTACCTGGATAGAGCTGCAAATGACTTATTCCAGTTACCATAAACAATTTGAAGCGCACATTTGCGCCCGAGAAATGCATATTCCTGGTGGACTGATATAATGCACTCTTTGATTTTATACCTTATGGACGCTTCAAGGTGTGGAATAAGGACAAGAGAAATCAAGTCAATATCCAAGTTGTAGTGATTCCCATTGAATGTGTTGGCCCATGCCACTGAATGAGTTTTGAAGATTGACAAATATTGACAAGTTGAACCAGGTCCATCAAAGCATACACACCTAAGTATCATACAAGAATCATACAAGCATAGGAGATATCAGTGATTGCTGAGTATCAAAGAACTAAGAGGATGTCTCCTAATACGAAAAGATTGCAAACTGATAAAGATGAAGTATTGTGCAAAGGCTACAATTCAACTAGAAGAAATAGTTCCATTGTTGATCATTGAGTCTTGTTGGTTGTAGTAGGAGTTTTAACATTGTATCTTTTCAGCTTTCTTAGAAGTAAATTGTAATAGGTACACACTATTCAAGTTAGAGTTAGCTTGAAGTCTGTAGAAATTAGCTAGAGACTAGTTGATACAAAGAGGATTAGAGTTAGTCCTAGGATTACAAAAGAGTTTATTTTGTAAGTCCGTTTGGCTCAGAGTGGTTAGTGAAGTGTTTGAGCAAATCCTACTGAGGAGTAGGTCGTGGTTTTTGAGCCAGGTGTTCTCCACATAAAATATCTGTGTCTTTACTTTACTTCTTTATTATTCCGCAAATAGTAGTAAGTAGTACACCAAGAAGAACCAGGTTCTTCTTATTCGACAGCACTCGAAAATTAGGTACTACACAATTAACTTATAATATTGTGTAGTATTGAAGTCTAAAACATTAGAATGTGCCCATTTCACATCTGTGGGTAATAATGTACTTACCCACTTTCCACAGACTTGTGTTCTTCTTGGTCGCACGCAACATCCAATAACAACCCGTAAACCATCTACGACAAACAACCTTGTATATCTCCGGAGTTGACTCCCATACCGTCATCTCACGACACTCTTTTACGTTGTGCATTCTTGTCGCCCTGCTTAGGAGCGCTTTATCAGAAAAAGCATGCCCTTTGCTAGTACCGTTGGTCTAGAATCATCCCACATTGCAGTCCGAATTTCATCAAAATCCCTTGTGAGAGCATCCATATTCGACATACTTGGCAAGTTATCAAGGTAGGGAATCTTCCTTGAATGAAACGACACTTGGGACTCGTACACTCTTGGTCTAACGGGGGATGGAGAATACTCCCTCGTCAAATCAGGTCCTTCATTCTCTTCCTCCTCATCACCATCCTCACGAGGGAAGGGTGTGTCATTTCCGGAATCATCGGCATTGTTGTCATAATCACTGTTATCTTCGTCACTCTGTGCATCTGCCAGATCCCGATTTAATATGTCATCTTCGGGAAATTAAGTGAGGACAGGTGGTTCAACTTGCTCGTTTTCACTACACAAACAACAAAATAATAAGCTACTGAATTAATAAATGCTTTCCATGTAGCTGTATCACTTCACTTACAAGTTGTAATGTGTTGACATTTCATGATGGACAGTTTCCTGTCGGTGATGACTCCCGTATGTACCACCATGATCCAACACACCAAAACTAGGCATATTCCAACTGGGCGTGGGTTCATAACTTGTAAAATTCATATCTGGATGGTATCCCCTGTGGAATATATGAGCGTTAATACAAATTCAATACAACAAAAATATACGTCGTAACATAAATGAAAATATAAGTTTACCACTCGTCTTGTGGATTAGGTAAAGTAGGAGAGAAATTATTTCCTCACTGCTCATTCGCTGGTGGTGATAAGTTTAAATCAAGGAAAACTCTTTCATCCGGAACCTGTCCGGCAAAATCTGCTCTAGAATAACCACCCGATGACTTGGGGTTATCCTTACTATGCGCAACCTCATTATTGGGAACGTCTTCAACCTTGACGTACATTTCCAACATTTTTATTACAAGAAATTCCCGGTATTCATCCGGAGCCCTCAAAAAATCCCTCAAAGTTTCATCATCGTCGATGTTAAACTCAGCATAACAAGCAACCCCTTGCGGAGTGACGGAATACAGATATCTTCCAGTTACTTTAAAGTTCACCGAGCGTTTCCTCACACTCATCTTATTACATATAAACGATACCAATCTATCGTACTCTATTGTAAGTGGAAATTTAACATGACGCTGTGGAGATAAACTATAGCTCACAGAGTTATTCGCCACCACAATCTCACCCCCCTCCAATATAATGAAACCCTTATTTTTCGCTCTTCAGATATTATGAAAAAATGCTTGAGAATTTACAAGAAGAAAGTTTGAACGGGAGTTAGAATATTTTTTGAATGGATATTTGTAAAACCCTAATGCCTTTAAATAAGGAAATGCCTAGATCGGGGGGCTGAATTTTTTGAGGTATAGCGCTCTTTTAAAGGGCGCTATACCCATTTGAATTATTGTTATGTCAGTTAAACGCAGGGGACTTATTGGTGGGCCCACAAATAGGTATAGCGCGGAATATAACTGCGCGATACCTATATAATGTTATTATATATAGAGCTATGCTTAACTCTCTTATTAGGACAGCATAATGTGGTTCTTTAATGCGTTATACATATATAGCGCTCTTTTAAAGAGCGCTATACTTTAACAGCCAAAACTCTGTTAAAGTATAGCGCTCTTTTTAAAGAGCGCTATACATAGAATGATCACTCTTTTTTTTACACGCATTTATGTCATACTTGTCCAAAAGAACCACAAATAGGTTCCGGACTCTTATAACAGTAGGTGCCGAATTTAGCAGTGAAAGAAGTCGTTTCTTGGTCGCTTGGGTCCATCTGAATTTGTTTGTATCCGGAATATGCGTCGAGAAAACTCGGTATCTCGTGTCCGGACATCGTATCGATCATCTGATTGATGTTAGGCAAAGGGAATTAATACTTCAGACATGCCTTATTTAGGTCCTTATAATCTACACACATTCATGTTTGTTTCCATTTTTAGGTACGACTACTACGTTAGCTAAAAAATCCGAGTATTATTTAACTTTCCGGATGGAATGTATTTTCAAAAGTTTAGATACCTCGTCTTTGATGAATGCATGTTTGATTTTTGACTGTAGCCTCCTATTTTGTTTGAATGGGTGGAATTTTGGATCCAGTCTCAGTTTGTGAGTTTTCACCTCTGACTGGATCCTTTTCATATCTAAGTGGGACCAGGAAAAACAATCGACATTAGCTTTAAGGAAATGAATAAGATTTTTCTTGAGCTCGAGACTTAACCTCGTGCCAAGGTATACCTTTCGATCCGGTAGGTACTCGATCAGTATAACCTGCTTCAATTCCTCAATTATCAATTTAGTGGCATCGGTGTCATCGGGTGCTATATAGGATCTCGGGACACCGTAATCATCCTCCTCATTTGTTGTGTGCTCCTTCTATTTTTCTGGACCGGTCGAGGTCGAGGTCAAGGTCATTGATTTCTATATTTTTTTTCTTTTCTTCGGCCAGTCCCCTATTTTTTGATGTCGAGACCGCAGGAACCGGATCACTTCATCGACAGTGACCATCTCCTTTGCAACCGACTTTTCCTCGTAAACCATTTTGATTCCTCCTAGAATGGTAAATTTCAACACTTGATGTAGGGTTGAAGGCACCGCCCTCATATTGTTAACCCATGGCCTTCCAAACAAGGAGTTTTACCTCATATCCCCCTCGATCACGTAGAATTTTGTTTATTGGGTGGTCCCGACAATGTTTACTGGTAGGTTTATTTCACTCTTTGTCGTCTCGCACGCCATATTGAACTCTTTCAACACTCGAGCCGCCGCTATGATTTGGTTCAATAATCCGAATTTTCTCCCCTTCATCTGATGATGTTGGATGAGCTACCCAGATCAATTAACACACATTTAACTCAAGATTTATTGATAAGTACGGATTTACCAGTGCATCATTATGAGGCTGGATGATGCTCTCGACATCCTTGTCGCAGAACGAGATGACCCCCTCCAAGACGTAATCCCGAGTGCATTTTTCCCTTGTGATAGAGACTTTGGTGCATTTTATCATTGGCCTTTGAGGGACATCTACTCCTCCAATGATCATGTTGATCGCGTGTTAAGGCTCTTGTTGTTTTTGTTGGCCCCCCTAATTTTGAAATGATTTTTGGCTCGCTCACTTAGGAATTCCCGAAGGTGTTCGTTGTTTAATAGGTGCCCGTTATTGAATAGTCGAGCTACTTCATCCATTAGCTGTCGACAATCTTCGGTCTTATGACCATGAGTACCATGATATTTACACACCAAGTTGTGATCCCTCTGTGTGGGATCGTACTGAAGTGGCCTAGGCCATTTGGTCTCCTTGATGCGGCCAATGGCCGACACAATACTTGCAACGTCCACGTTGAATTTTTACTCCAATAATTCCGGGGCTTCCCTTCTCCCAAGTGATATGTCATACCCGTTTTTATTCATCAGACCCCGATTTCTAGGTCATTGGTCAGTTCTCCTGTCGCTCCTGGTTGGGTGGCGACCAGGCCCCTTTTCCCTTCCGTCAAGATATACGGCTGATACTGATTTTTTATCAGACTCAGCTCCCGGTCCATAATTCTTTTAGACATGTCGTTTGCTCAGTTGGGGTAAATAGATATCGAATGTCCCCCCATCTGGTCGTCCTTAACTCTAATCTTCGACTGGCACCTATTATGGACATCGACCCAACTAACCGCTGGGTAGTCCACCAAGTTTTGCTTCAGTTGTTGAGAAGCAATGGAACTTTGGGGGTTGAGCCCTTGAATGAACGCCTGAATGGCCCAATCATCTGCGATCGGGAGTAGGTTCATTCGCTCCATTTGGAACCTTGACACAAACTCCCTAAGCATATCGTCTTTGCTTGAATTTGAAGAGATCCGATTTCCTCATCTCGACCTTGATGAAGCTAGCATGGGCCTTAACGAAGGCATCTGCAAGAATAGGAAATGAATCAATGGAATTTGGAGGCAAGTTATGTACTATATTTGGACCAGGTCTCCCCGAATTTCTTCAATAAAACCGACTCGGTCTTATCGTCTTCTAATTCATTGACCTTTATTGACCATATACAGGAGGTTACATGCTCGTTCAGTTCTGTGATCACGTTATATTTGGGAATGTTAGGCATTCGGAATCTCTTCGGAATTGGTTTCGGTGCCGCACTCGGGGGAACGACTCCTGAATGATTTTTTTTGAACCCGACCCCTTCAGTTATCGAGGCACTCCTAAGATCTGATTGAATCTCGAATTGTAGGTTTCAACCTTCTTGTAATTTGCCTCTATCATTTGCTCACCAGATTCTGCCCGCTTTGTTAGTGCTTCGAGCATTTTCATCACCTCAGAAGTTTCTGGGGGCCCGAACTCATTCGGTTCTACGACAATCTACTCGTCTCTTCGAGCATTCTCCCTAACCCGCTCGGGCTCGATCCTGTTCTGGGCGTTATTTTGGTTTTGTAGCTGTGCTATTACCACCTGCTGAGCGTGTACAATTTAGAAGATCATCGCAGGATGACTTGATCGCCTTCCCCTTCTAGTGCTTTTCGAGCTGAAGGCCGTGGTGCCCTGTGAATTCTATTTTCGGGATCAGTGGGTAGGTTGATGTTAATGAAAACTTGTGAGTTAGAGTCAACTGGGTTAGCGATTGGGATACCATTGGGATTAACATGGGATACGTCATTGCCGGGCACCACGTTATTGTTTTCACCGTGGATGTCGGACTCAATTTCAACATTCAAGTGAGCAGACTGAGAATTTGACATTTTTAGATTAACCTGAAATCAAACTTCAAAGAATAAGTATAAAATAGGGTATGTCATGGAGATTCGTATTAATTCACCACTATTATCCTTTGTTTGAAACGAGTAACAACTAAATGTGTATGTGGTTTAAAGGATACATGACATAATTTAACACGAACGATCTATGAACAAGAAATAATTAAAATAAAGAGAAACAAAATGGTCAAACCAAGTATGATGTACTATTTAAGCCTGGCTTCTCGGTGAACACTGAAAATTGACCTTAGTCGAGCCCACAAGACGGGCTTGGTTGCAACTAAACAAATAAGCAACCGAAGAACACTATGAACAATGCCTAGAAAACAAAAATAAAGTTTTATTGCTTTAATATGCGTGCCAACAGTTGTTCTAAAATGAAAAAGGCTTCCTTTTTATATTGTAGAGGTGTTTCAATCCTAACACAAGTCTAAATAAGGTAAACATTTTCTCTTCCCAATAAATGTTGATTTGCCACTGATATCAGGCGGGATTCGCGCCGTAGTATCTAGTCGAGGGAGCATATTACGGCTACCCGCTTATCGTGCCTAACTGTTTTGTTTCCTTCGCCTCGAACACTTACTCTGCTCAGACTCGATGTTCAGCCGTGTCCGATCCCAGCTGGACGATCTGTTCTTCCCGGGTTCAGAGATGTGGAACCCTTTGGTTCTACTTGAGGCCATATCAGATCGTGCTTCTTTCTCATTTATTCACTTGGACATCGGGGGTAGCTTTATCCCAGATTTCCCCCGCACATAATAGGATATTAGGGTTTAAAATAAAGAAATACAAGAATCTAAATATGAACTAGTTAAACCCTTTGAATTTCTATAATAAACATAATCTAGGAAGAACAAAAACAACTATCATGGATTAAGCTAAGTAAGGAATGCAATTCAAAGCCCCTAGTAGATATACATCTAGAACAATAAATTAACATTCAAATACAGAAGATAATGCAAGAACATAAATATGAACTCATACATGTGTTCTCCTTGCCATAACACCACGATCCTTACCCAAAGCTCACCAGAAGAGATCTTAGTGTAAAACCACACCGCCCTAAAGCCCATAAGTCGCTGCATTTCCTCTTAGCAGCCCAAAAGTACCACAATCGAGTCCCTCACTCTGAAGAGAACTTATGTGAATCTAAAATTGTTCCCTTGACCTTCCTAATACTGAAATGTAGAATCCACAGTGATACAAAAATATTGCAAGTCCCAACATCATCCGATGTAAATCTCGAATTCTAGCCATATACAAGTAAATTTTTCAATTGCCACATATAAATATTGAACCCATTAGAACATTCTAAAGAGTCATCCACTCTGCTCAAATCTCAATTGCACCGATCAAACGAGCTGAAAAACTTGTGCCCCATTAGCACGACAACACCCAAAGAAGTAACCCATACCTCTAAGCAATCGAGGGAATCCTTTTCTTGGCACAGTACATCCATCACGAACAGAAACCCTAGAAATTTCCAAGACTCCCGTATATCCATAAGGGGTAATACATCATGCATCCAGAAAATCCTTACTAAAGTCATCCTCAAAAACAACCTTTGTGAGTTATAACCGACACATAAGTATGCCTCACACCGAAACCAATACAACATATAACATGCAATCAACTAGCCGATGGAAAACTCCCCCATATGACTCAAATCCATAGATTAAAACACTCGATATATCATAATTCCCGTACTCTATTACTACCATAATCCTGCAGTGAGATTCAACTACATACTTCACAAGCTCATGCAACACAACCCATAAAGTACCTCAAATCATCTGATAAGCCCACATTCATCCTCGTGATAATCAGGTCAACTTTCTTAACCGATCCAAACTCAAATTGCAACATATATAACCCACTGGTAGAAATGAAACCCTCCAAACAACATCCAAAAGGATCACACATCCCCAGATTACCCCGTAGGTCACAACCAACCTTCTTAGCCTCAAACTGATATCTCTCTATACCCTTACAACCACACTACTATGCAATTACTTAATGTCCCCGTGTCTGAACTCATCAACAAGACATGAAAAACTACCTCGTTCCACAATTGAAATATCATGAAAGAATCCCTCAAAACCCTCACAACTCAAGAACGTATAACACATCCACAAAAATCGAGCACCCAATAGTCCTTTTCACATCTCAAGCGAACTCTTCTCGACACACTCAAACCATCGAACACATCCCACAGTCGCATCATACTCATCATGTAATCATCCAACCACTCACTAATCCAAAAATTTGGCTCCTTGGGATATACAGAACATATAAGTCCCAAAGAACATGCTCACATTATTGAAACTACCAATCCTAAGCAGCGGTCCATACCGAGCCTCAAGTCCTTCAGATTGGCCCATCACCAAAATACAGAAAAGACATCTCGCACCTCATCCTTGGAATTCCACAAGCCTTCGATATACAACTGATATTGTGGGCTCACATGCGCATACGAGTGAGTGGAAGGAATTCAAAGAGATACTCTTCAAGCTGAATCAATGCCACACAATAAGGAGAATAATATGGGAAGTTTATCCTAAATTCCGTGTAGCCTCTCGAAGATAGGTATGAACTTCATCATAACGATCCACTAGACTTTACTAGACACTTGATAATGACTTGTAGAACCTATGAACTTAGAGCTCTGATACCAACTTGTCACGATCTAAAAATCCAAAATGTCATGACGACACCTAACCCAACCTTCTAGGTAAGCCAACTAAAAATAATACAAGTAAAATGAGATCTATTGAGAGAAATAATGATATGTAACTAAACTTTTATACTAAAATTGTAACGACCCGGCCGGTCGTTCCGTGAGATTAGCCCCATTTTCCCCGTTTTCCCTATTTTTGTTTTATTGTATGTTTCTTAGCCTTTTTATATTGTGTTGGGTCGGTTGGTTTGGGTTCGGAGTAGTCGTGGTGAGAATTGAGACACTTAGTCTCTTAAATTAGCTTAATAGCTGAAAAAGTTAACTGGGAGTTGACTTATTGGTAAACGACCTCGGAATGCGGATTTTATGGCTTGGATAGCTTCTTTAGGTGATTTGGAACTTAGGAGTGTGTTCGGAATGAAATTTCTATGTCCGGTGTAGAACTAGGCTTAACTTGGCGAAAGTTAGTTTTTGGTGATTTTTGGTCGGCAGTGGAAAATAGGCTATCAGGATCGGAATGGGATTCCGGAAGTTGGATCAGGTTTGTAATGTAATTTTGGATATGTGTGCAAAATTTCAGGTCAATCGGAGGTGTTTTGGTTGGTTTCGACATCGTTGACGAAATTTAGAAGCTTTAAAGTTCATAGGTTTGAAATTGATGTAATTTTGGTGTTTTCGTGTTGTTTTTGGTGTTTTCGGAGGCTCGAATAAGTTTGAATGATGTTATGGGGTGTGTTTGTAGGATTGGTTGAGGTCCCGAGGGCCTCGGGTGTATTTTGGATGCTCAAATGGACACTTTTTGGCCTTAAGAAGTATGCCATTTTCTAGTGTTTTAGCAGTAGTGAATCCTTTAGTGTGATTACGTGGACTCATCCGCGATCGCGTAGAGTAAAAGAGTGGGGCAGGCATTTTGTTCTATGCAATCGCATGGTTAGGATTGCGATCGCATAGGTTGGTCAGGTAAAGCAGTCTGATCGCGTTGGTGTTGGTGCGGTCGCGTAGAGGTTCTGAGGCGCGTGTGTGGGATGGTCGTTTGTTTTATGCGACTGCGTGAGTTGGTATGAGATAGTGTAGAGTGGTCTGGGGTGTTCATCAAGATCACGTGGCTAGAGCCGCAATCGCACTGAGCAAATTAATTGCTGGGCAGAATGTTTTAAAGGCCATTTGTGCGAGATTAGCTCATTGCTTTCCTCCATTTTTGAATGAGTTGAGAGCTATTTGAGAGGGATTTGAAGAAGAAATCAAGGGGGCTCGCTTGGAGTTAAGGTTACAACTTCATAACTCGTTTATATGTCGTTTTCTAAGTAATTAAACCGGAAAATTGTTGAAATTAAACCTAAATTTGGGGAAGAAAGGTGCATGGAATTGGTTTTCTTTTGAGGATTTGAGTGGGCAATTGTGGTCCGATTTTAGTGTTCTTGGTATGTATAGAATCATGGGAGGACGAGGATTCTAGTGCTGTAAATTTTATCGAATTTCGAGATGTGGGCCCGGGGCTCGGGTTTGGCCGAATTTCGAGATTTTTGTGTAAATTGATAGTTTTCGATTGGGTTGTGTTCCTTTAGCGTATATTGATGATGTTGATCTGGTTTTAGTTAGATTCGGAGCAATCGGGAGCCAATTTTAGGGGAAAGAGCATCACGGATTAGTGTTGTGACCTGATAGAGGTAAGTAATGGTTATAAATCTTATCCTGAGGGAATGAAACCCCGGACTTCATATTTCTCACTGTTTTTAGAATGGCGCACATTCGGATGTCGACTATGTGGCGCACACTGATTTTTTTGGATTGGACTTGGTCCTCTCCGCGGCAACTATTGAGTTGCGTATTTACTCTAAATCATATGTTAAATTGTGTTCCAAAGACTATTGCTATATTTGGGCTATAAGCCATGTTTGGGGCCTCGTGCCGACTTGTTTTAGACCCTTTGGGGGCTTTTTACTACTATTTCCTCACTGTTGATTTATGATTTACACTCAGTCATATTGTGCTTAACTGTTTTCGAAATTCAGCCTTATTTAGACTATTTTGAAGATATAAAATGATGTTTTGGGTCGAGTACTCCATTTTACTGATACGCCCGAGGGGCTTTTGAAAGTTTCTGACTTAGTGAGGCCGAGGGCCTGATTTGTGAGGATATGATACGCCACGAGGTGGCTTGATATTAGTGCTTGGGCTGAAGGAGCCCCTCCGGAGTCTGTACACACCCCTAGTGAGTGCAGGTACCTATTGAGTGCTGAGTGTCGAGTGATGAGTGATTGGGAGGCATGAGCGATAGTGAGGTTTCCCGAGGGGATGATACTGAGTGGATGTGAGGTGCTGAGTGATGTTCTGCCCAAGGGCCGATTTATGATTCATGTTTTTTCCTGAAGGGCTACTTATGATTTATTTCATTTTTACACTAAATCTTTCGATTATTTTTATTTCTGAAATTGTTGGAAAACATATTTTTCGAAGGATTGTTCGGAAGTTGGTTTTAAGGCATGATGATTTCATATATCTATGTATATACTGTTGGAAAGAACGGCTGTGCATATTGTGAATTGACGATATTGATTCTTATGTGTTTCTTGCCACTTAGAATTGATTTATTCTCATTACTACTGAGTTGGCGTACTCACATTACTCCTTGCACCCCTATGTGCAGATTCAGCTGCAGATACTGAATGTTAGCCATCTATTCCGTGTGGAGACGGAGTCCGGGATATAGAGGTAGCTGTTCAGCGTCCACAACATCTCTGTTTTCCCTTCTTTTGTTATATCTAGCTATTCGTTCGGAGGTTTTGTATTATAATAGTAGACTTGTTGGTATATTTCTTAGATGCTCATGACATGTTGACTCCTGATTTTGGGATGGTTTAGGCTATTTAGTTGTTTATTTTTCCTAATGAATTCAGTAATTTTATAAACTTTATGAAATGTTGAAAAATGGTTGGGAATTTAGAAAGAAACTGTAATTATGTGATTGTTGGCTAGCCTAATTCCACGATATGAGCCATCACGGCCGATTTAGGAATTGGGGTCGTGACAAGTTTGTATCAGAGCCTAGGTTACATAGGACTCAGCGGTCATGAGCAGGTTTAGTAGAGTCTTGCGGATCGGTATGGAGACGTCTGTACTTATCTTCGAGAGGCTGTGGAACCCTTAGGAACAATCTCATTCTCTGGAATTTTGTCGTGCCATGTTGTTGATTCTGGAAATCTAAACTTCTGTTGTTTCCCTCTCTCACAGATGGTGAGGACTCATGCTACCGATGAAGATGATCAGCCACCAGCTAGACCAGTGAGAGGTCGAGGCTGCGGTCGAGGCTATGGTAAAGTTAGGGGGCCAGCCAGGGCAGTGCCAGTTGATCCCCCTACTGTTCAGGGTCAGATTCCCGCCACAGATACTCTAGTGGGACAGGCTCAGGCACCGGCAATGCCTATTGTTATTCCAGGTCTTCAGGAGACCCTTGCTCAGGCAGTTACCGCTACTTCTCAGGTCGGAGGAGGCAGTAAGACTCCAGTTTCTCGGACGCCTGAGCAGGGTACTCGAGGCCAGCAGACATCGGGGGCGGTTCCAGCCCAGCCAGTTGCTCCAGTTCGGGATTTCGTGGTTCGGGCTATGCCAGAGGACGAGCAGCATAGACTGGAGAGGTTTAGTAGACTACAGCCTCCAAAATTTAGTAGTGCTGAGGGCGAGGATGCCTAGGGTTTTCTAGATAGTGCTAGAGGATGCTGTGTACTGTTGGAATTTTGGAGACCAGTGGGGTCTCATTTGCTACATTTTAGTTTTCTGGTGCTACTTTCACTTGGTGGGAGCCTTTTGAGAGGCGTAGGCTTGTTGGTTCAGCACCCTCACCTAGAAGCAGTTCTCCACTATCTTCTTGGAGAAGTATGTACCTTAGTCTCATAGGGAGCAACTTGATCACGCCTCACCCACACTACTATATAAGTAGGAAGGCAAGGATCGTGTATCTTTTACTGGTCCGGATCGAATCCACAGGGAGTCTATAATGGGGGTGAGTGTCTAAGTGATCTAAAAGGGTCGAGTGTTTCTAATTTCACTTCTAAACATTTGTTGGTATTGAACTATGCTAAGTGTACTCTATTGTTTGTAAGCTAATTGCTGACTAATTTGTTTTTGTTGTTATTTTCTAATATTGATAAAGGCACTAGGGTCGTGACCTTTTCCTAGGTGGATACACAACGAGGTTCAATTCTAAGGTCGGGGAATTGGTTAGGGATACAGTTATAACCAATGCATGAAGGTGCTCACTCTATACCTCTTGGTAGTTTGAGTGATTTTACCCTAATTGCCCCTCTCGAGGTCAATTGGGTGTCAATTAATCAAGAAATTAAGTCTTAGGTAGGGTATTACTCTCTCGAGGTTTAACCCGTTAATTAGGGCTCAAGTAGGGTTTTACCATTTCTGGGTTCAACACAATTGATTGGGACTACCAATATCTTGATAATGCCCTAATTTCCCATTAGGATAATTTCTAGACTCAAGTCTTCTTTCTCAAGAGAGACCCAAGTCATGAAAAGGCTAATTAGTGTTTGCAACCACTAATTATGGTAATAAAAACCTTGAATTAGCCTAAATAACCAACACCCATTAATTTCCCAACCTTAATTTCAACAGCCCATTACATACCCACACTAGGGTTGAGCCACAACCCTAGCTAATGGATCTAGCTACTCATAATCAAAGATGAAAACAATGATTGAGAAAAAGAAGAACCCATTTAATTGATTCCTAACAATAAAATTGAAGTTTCAATGTTAAAAATGCAAGAACAAAGCTAGAAAGATGAAAACCCTAAAATATTCACGTGCTCTCTACTTCAGAAATTACAAGATATGTAAAGAAATTACAAAATAGTCTATTTATAGTCTGCCAAATTTTCGGACAAAAATGCCCCGGTGGGACCACTGCGTACCACGAAAACACGACCGCGGTCCGCGAAAATAATGAGGCTGCTGAGCTTCTGGTAAGGTTCGACCGTGGACCGTGGTGAGAATTTTGGTTGTCCTGCACCCTCACTGAAATACCATCACGGACCGCCAAACGAGGACCGCAGCCGCGGTGGAAACTTGCCTTGTGTTCAATCCTCATTGGAATGCCACCGCGGACCGCGAAATGAGGATCGTGGCTATGGTGGAGACTTGCATTATTTTCAACCTCACTGGAATGCCACCGCGGACCGCGAAATGAGGACCGCGGTCGCGATGGAAACTTGTAGTGTCTTCAACCTTACTGGAATGCCACCGCGGACCGCGAATTGAGGAACGCAGCAGCGGTGGCCTTTTGCTTGATCATCTTTGTTGTGTTTCATCCTTTTGCCGGATTCACTCCTGTTTAGAGCATATTTTAGACTGAGTATCTTCTTTTCTGGTTCAATCCTGCAACAAGCACAACGTATAAGCTTTCGGGGCCACTTTGTGTACCATTATATCCAAAATTCATATATAGGGGAACGGAAAATGAGGCAAAAATCCAAGTTATCAACTCCCCAAACTTAGGCTCTTGCTTGTCCTCAAGCAAACAAAATAATCCTCACCCCTATGATAGATTTCACGAAAAATCGGCTGAACTAATGGTGACCTCAACTAGCTTCATTTGGGACTAACCATAGCCCCTAATGCAAATGAATCATTGACAATGCTTGAAATTTTCAAAACCATAGTTTCAAGTGTGATACAAGAGCTTCAAGGGTTGATCCAACTCATCAGTGAAATTCTAACTACTACCTCGGTCAGTGTGGATCCCAGACTCTTATTCCGTAACTTTCCTAAAGCACCTCACCTTTAGAATAATGACACTCAGAACGAGGAATATGGGGAATCTCTCATCTCTCATCAAGGAAAAAGTCCCAAGTACGGCTCAAAGTACCATAGGCTTTCCCTTTGTGTAAATCACCACTAATGCAGGTTTCACTCGACCTAAGATCATATAGGGCTTTTGTAGAATCATGATGAAGCCTTTTGGTTAAGGGTAGGACGTATTTGGTCAGAGTGAATCTTTTCTTTCCTTAAGCACTTCATATTTAACCGTTTTCATATTTTTTTTCTTGACCCTTTGAGTCCTTTTATCTTTTGTAGGGTTGGAGAGACACTTTCTCATCAATTTCATCTTCTTCTTATGCTTTCCAAACTTTTGGCATCGCTTTTTCATCAATTCCCTTTATTTCTTCTTTTTGTTCATTATTTTCTTTTCTTTCCTTTTCATTGCCTTTCCTCTTTTCTTTATTTTGTGCCTTCGTTTTCACTTCATCACATCCCTCATCTCTCCCCCAAACTTATGTTTTTTGCCTAGCGCCAAGGAAAGATCGGGTTCCAAGAGAGGGTAAAAGATTGGTTGAAGGATTGTAAATTGGGTTTTGAAGGAAAGGGCTTAAGGCTCAAAAGGGTTGACTAGTTAATATGTCTTTTGGAAGGTCATGGAAGTGTTCAATTCTTTGTTCAAGCCAAGGAAAGCCTATAGTCACTTCTACAGTCAAAATTACACCTAGAATTTCGCCTAGACAGCACTCAGGGAAAGTTCTAGACTAGTGGCACGGAATTTGGACTTGCAATTACAAATTTCTCACCACTCAAAGCTAAATGATTGATACGGAAACCGAGTTGAGGTCCCACAACGACCTTAGTCATGTTTTGAGTAACAAAAAATGGTCCCGAAGAACCACCCGATGATTATCGGCCAACACAAGAGTCTCAAGATCGTCACTGTCACCATCCTAAACACAACGGTTTGTCTTTGACCATGGGATCAAAGGCAACTGTGTTAGTCCCAAGTGAAGATTTTCTTGAGGCACCGGTATTGAAAGACAAAACAAAAAGAAAAGGAAAAACAAACTCAAACCCTTAAGAAGGTTGTCACACCGTCCATCCTTGGGAAGAGCCGCCCGGTTCACACAAATTCCACCTTTGGAAAGAACCGTGGCATTAATAAAACCAAAGGTTTATTGCTTGTGCGAAAATCAAACAAGAAGCTGTGAAAGAAAACTAAGAATCTATAAAATAGAAAAAGTGCGTAAAGTAAAGTGCGTGGGATAGAATGAATATGTACATTAGTGGAATTAGATGAATATACATTGGGAATGAATATTTACAATGGATAATTAACTTATACATACCGAAATGGAAAATAACATAAACAAAAAGAAAGAAAATATTGTTTGCATTATACAACCCAATGTAACAAAAATCAAATGCCTATAGGGTCACTCCCCCAACTAAGATATAGCATTGTCCTCAATGCTATATAACAAAAATAGTGCACAAATATGGGAGAGAGAGAGAGTAAAGAAAACTCCCTATTGGCCCGTGGCCTGCTGTGGTCCCTGCTGCTGTGTCTGTGAGGGGATAGGGTCTGCCTGAGACTGAGACTGTGAAGGAGCTGGATATGCTGCTGGCTGTGGTTGTGAAGAGGATGGGTCTGCTGCTGCCTGTGATGGAGCTCCGGTGGTTTGGGCCTCCTGGCTCTGTGTCTGGATCTGCTCTGTGGGAGGGTCTGCCAGTATAAGTCTGATGCCCTGAGCACGGGGCATAACCTTCCTCTTCTTCAATGGCCTCACCGGATCCTCCTCCCGCACTGACTGCTGCCCTGTCTGCTGCTGTGGCTGCGGCTCTGTAGGGTCTGCTAGTAGCATCTCTAAAGGAATCTAATCACCGTTTATCTTGTCCACCTCCTTTCTCAACTTAGCCACCTCCTCTTTTGACGCCCGAGTCTTCCTCAACTTCTTTGTTTCTTTGGCCAGTTTTGTCAATGCACTCTCATGTGCACCCACCGCATCCAGGATTTCTTCTGGTTCTTAAAAATTTCTTTCAGAGTGTCCTCAACGGACTGTGGGATCTGTTGTGGGGGACGAGTAGCTAAGGTTGCCACAGCTGTAGAGATTGCAGTCAACTTTGTAGTAGTTGACTGCATCCATATGTTGAGGCTTGTCAGTGTTAGGTTCAGCCGATGAGCAGTCATGGGATAGGCTCTGGTGGAGGGAATATCACTGCCTGTGGAGGTAGAAGGGCCTGGAACCTCCTCTGGAATGGCTGGCTGGGGAGAAGAAGGTTCCACCACCACCACTGGCTCTTCAGACTGTCTAGTGGATGCAACGAACTTACCCTTTCACTTTTTCTTAGGGTTGTCATCATCCTTTAAATCATACCAAGAAAAGGGCGCTTTGGGCTTGAATTTGGTGTCAAAGGGCTTCTTGGTTACCTCTTGGTCTTCACAGTACATTTTCAGTTAATGAGGAAAGGGGTAAGAAGTATCACCTGTGCTGACAACCCGGCTAATAACCTCAGACATCACATTCCCCACATTGATGGGGTACCAAGCCATGATAGATGCCACCAGCACAACCCGACTGAGGGGGAGGGTCTGGTCATGATGTGTCGGATCCAGCCTGCTGCATACAAACGTTTCCCACCCTTTGGATTCAAAGTTAAGGGTCTTCCTGCTAATAGTCTTCCCAGCACTTAGCCACTGCGGAGTCTCTCCGGGCTTAGCCAAGTGTAAAGCCAACCAATTTCTAGCTGCATCCTTTTCTGCCAGTTTCTCCCGGTACAAAGAATCATCTACATCATTCATCTCCAAATATTCATTGAGTGATTTTCCATCAAAGGGCACTGTGAGATTGCGGACATGGGATGCCTTTGAGTCCTTTGCAAGAAATAGCAAATTTGTGTAGAACTCTTTAACTATGTGCTCATTTGCATCCGGGAGATGCTCACTGAAGTAGGACCACCCTTTCAAAAGCTCGGAATATTTCAAAAGCATATACAAAGGCAAGAAGCTCTTGCTCTGTCACATTATAGTTCAATTGTGCCCCATTGAGTGTCTTGCTTGCATAATAAATGGGATAAAGAACCTTGTTATGCCGTTGATCCATAACTGCTCCAATAGCTACACCACTGGCGTCACACATGAGCTCGAATGGAAGAGACCAATCCGATGTGACAATAATGGGTGTCGTGGTGAGATTCTCTTTTATCTCCTCAAATGTCTTAAGGAACTTTTCATCAAACACAAACTTGGCATATTTTTCAAAGAGCTTGCACATAGGATTTTCAGTTTTGGAGAAGTCCTTGATAAAACGCCGATAAAATCCGGCATTCCCTAAAAAGCTTCGAACACCTTTTACCGATGTTGGTGGAGGAAGTTTGGAGATGATTTCAACTTTTTCTCGATCAACCTGTATGCCATGTTTTGAAATCTTGTGCCCCAATACAATGCCTTCGTCCACCAAGAAGTGACATTTCTCCCAGTTAAGTACAGGGTTGGTCTCCTCACATCGCTTGAGCACTTGTCTAAAATTGTCAAGACAATGCTCAAAAGAATCACCTACCACCGAAAATTCGTCCATGAAAACCTCTAGAAAATCCTCCACCATGTCTGCGAAGATGGACATCATGCATCTTTGAAAGGTAGCCGGAGTGTTGCATAAACCAAACGGCATCCAGCTAAAGGCAAAGGTTCCATATGGGCAAGTGAATGTTGTCTTTTCTTGGTCCTCACATGCTATATTGATTTGGTTATAGTCGTAATACCCATCGAGTAAGCAATAGAATGATCTTCCCGCTAGCCGATCAAGCATTTGATCAATAAAAGGCATAGGGAAATGATCTTTGCACGTGGCACTGTTGAGCTTCCGATAGTCCATGCATCCTCTCCACCCGGTAACCGTCCGTTTAGGGATAAGCTCATTATTTTCATTGTGAATTATTGTCATGCCTCCCTTCTTTGGTACACATTGCACCGGACTCACCCATGAACTATCTTCAATAGGGTAGAAAACCCCGGCATCTAACCACTTGATTATCTCTTTCTTGACCACCTCTTACATCGATAGATTGAACCTCCTTTGGTGTTCAACACTCGGGTTGATTCTGTCTTCCAATTGGATTTTATGCTCACCGGCGGGAATCCCTCGGATGTACGCTATTGTCCATCCAATTGGTTGTCGGTGTTCCCGCAAGACATTCAAAAATTTTCCTACCTGCACATCATCCAACAAGATTAAATGATTACGGATAAAGTATCATTAGATCCAAGAAATTTGTACCTCAAATGTGATGGAAGTGGCTTGATCTCAAGTTGTGGTGGCTCCAGGATGGAAGGCTTTGCGGGAGGAGTGGCTCTCTTCTCTAAGTCAAGAGAGATCTTCTTCGGTGCATAAGAGTAGGACCCACGTCCTTCCAATGCATTCAGGGCTTCTACATACCCCTCCATGTCCTCTCCATCAAAATTTACCAAGATTGCCGCCAAGGCCTCACCAAGGCATCATCATGTCACTATCATCCTCGACCTCATCAACAATATCTATTACTGAGATCCCTTCATATGCGTTCGGCAACTTCAAACCCTTACTAGATTGGAAAGTGACTTCCTCATAATTCACTCGAAATTTGATTTCATTTCGTTCCGAGTCCATCAAGGCTCATCCCGTGGAAAGGAATGGTCTTCCCAATATGATAGGAATTTCATTGTCAACCGCACAATCAAGGATAACAAAGTCGGCCGGGAGGAGGAAATTCCCTACTTTTACTAAGACATCATCAACAATACCCACGGGTCTCTTGATTGAACGGTCGGCCATTTGCAATCTCATACTTGTGGGTCTTGGCAACCCAATCCCGCTTGCTTGTAAATAGTAAGAGGCATCAAATTTATGCTAGCACCATTATCAAAAAGTGCCCTTGCAAAATCTCTCAACCCGATAGTACATGGAATGGTGAATGCCCCCAGGTCTTCCTTCTTCTCAACGGTGGTTGTGGCAATAATAGCACTAACCCAGTGAGTCATGTTCACCACTTCATTTTTGGTGGATCTCTTCTTGGTCATCAAATCTTTTAAGTATTTGGAAAATCCCGGGATCTCTTGGAAAGCCTCCAAGAAAGGGATGTTTGTCGACAATTGCTTCAAAATATGATAGAACTTCTCAAACTTTCGATCATCTACCCTCCTTGCAAGACTTTGAGGGAATGGAGGAGTAGGTCAAGGAATCGGTGGAGGAGCTTTTGGGGTCTCCTTCACCTTTTCCTTAACCTCCTCATGCTTTGCTTTTTGGATTTTCACCTCTTGGGAGGGCTTTTCACTTTCAACAACAACTGGCACTTCCTTGTGCCTCAACTTCTTGCTCAATATCATCTACCTCAACTACTTGTTCACTCTCACCTTGAAGGACCTTACTACTTCTAGTCGTAATAGCCATGCAATGAGAAGATGAACCTCTCACATTCCCCTTTGGGTTGACAGTTGTATCACTTGGAAGAGTACCTTTTAGCTTAGGGTTTTGTTCTCTTGACAAGTCTCGCATTTTCATCTCAAGCTTTTGTATAGAAGCGGTATGTGACCCCACGATTTCAGACTTGTACTTCATTGTAGCATCACCTCTCTCTTGATTTTACAAGATATTTTCAAGCATCCCTTCTAACTTGGATTCATTTTAAGGACCCTTCTTGTAATACTGCCCCTTCGGTGGACCATAGGGGTTGGATCTCCGGTTGGCATAATTGCTATTATTGTTGTTCCAATTACCTTGACTCGAACCACCTTGGTCATTGCGCCAATTTTGTTGGCCTTGCCCTTGCGGGTTTGGCCTCCATTTATTTTGTTGGCGATATCCTCCTTGAGAATTATGAACATAGCTGGCTTCTTTAGACTCTTGATTTCCCGTCGGTTACATGTCTTCCACAACATTTACCTTCTTCATTTGGCTCTCCGTGAACATATTTGTCAACACATCAATATTGGTGGCAAGACCAGCAATCAATTGGTCTCTCTCTTGATTTTCTTTGATCATGTTGGTAAGAGAGGGAGTACCATAAGAAATTCCACCACTAGCATCTTCGGAATGCCATGCTTGATTGTGTTTGGCCATTTTATCCAGAATTTGTGTAATCCAGGTGAATGATTTGTCCATGAAAGATCCGTCTACTGCATTTTTTGCTATGGACTGAGACAATGGATCCAAACCCATGTAGAACTTGTCCATCAGAATGCCATCCAGAAAACCATGGTTCGGTGACCTCACTAAGTACAACTTGAATCGATCCCACGCTTCATGTAAGTGTTCTCCTGGTATTTATTTGAAGAAGAAGATTTTATATCTAAGCCCAGACTTCTTGCTCTGAGGGAACCACTTGGACAAGAAAGCACGAGCAAGCTCAGGCCAAGAAGCGATAGATTGAGGAGGTAGATTTTGAATCCACTTTCTCGCTTCTCCAGTCAATAAGTATTTGAATACTCGCAATCTCAAGGCTCCGTCTATTACATTTTTCTGCTTATGCATGGCGCATACACCCAAGAAGTTCCTAAGGTGTTGCGTTGGATCATCATCCGTAGAGTTTCTGAATAATCCTTCTGCTTTAAGCATTAGGATTAACCCATGTTCTACTTTGAATGTAGCAGCTTCCACCCGTGGAGAAAGGATAGCATTGGTATCATCAAGATATTCCTCAATGTCCGCAAAGGGATTCTCATCTTCCTCATACTCGGCCATTCTCACCTATCACACCAAGCAAAGCAAGCAAAATGTGATGGAATAGAAAAGATGTAAATTAAAGTGCACACTAGTTAGTAATTTCAAAACCGTATTCCCCGGAAATTACGCCAAAATTTGATACGCTCAAATTACACCTTAAAATAGTGTAAAGTGATCGATGTCAAATATAGTAACCCAACGAGGTTGGGGTCGAATCCCACAGGGAATAGGCGTGAATAGTTTACTTGAATAGTGTGAATCTTAACTTAACTCGTATTTCTATTCCGTTAGAGTAACAAAAGTATTGTAGTAGATTGAATTGTAATTTAATACCAAGGATGATTAAATAAGGTTGTAATTAATCTGATTATCTAAACCAAGGTTGTGTCCCCTTCAATGAAATGTAATGCTACATGTGTTAATATGATATATTTATAATGGAAAGTCATTTTGATATGCAAATGATTTCTAAATGACTACCCAATATTTTTCAATAGTTGGGTAGTATTTCTCTTTATGATTTTTCCAAATATAAAAGAGTTGCAATTAAGAGTAATCAATTTATGCCAAATAAAATACACTTATTCCTAAGNCTAACAATAAATAAAGAATGAGAAGTAAATAAATATCAGCCAATCATTATACATATATTCAATGTTAAACACCCATTGACATTACGCCCATTTAGGGTCCACAGCCTTAGTATTTAAAACTAGCCACGCATGCTAAAATACAAAAGCAAAGGAATATTAAATGTCATAAATGCTGACAAAAGTGCAAGATTCTTCACTTGAAAGCTTCCAAAAGATGGGACTATTCAAATTTTGGATTGTAGCTCTTTTTCCAGACAAGATGCCCCCACAAAACTCCAATAAATCTATTTATAATAGACTGAAACTCGGGGCCAATTCCGGACAAAAATGCCCTTCCAGGTCAATTGTGCGACCGTATTTCTGTCGCATAACAGATATGCGGTGCGCATCCTCTTCAATCACACCGCATCTTCAAAACCCTAGTTCCAGTAAGTCACCGCATTCCAGTTATGCGGTCTGAATTGTTGATATGCGGCCGCATAGTGTCATCGCATTTATGCTCTCAGCCACTTCTATAGGAGGTTTGCGATTCATTATGAGACCCGCAAACCTTTTATGCGGTCGCATAATGGACCGCATTTCTTCACTTGGATTTGGCCATACTGACTGTTGGACTCTGCGGTTCACCTGGGCATTATGCAGTCAACATGTTGGATTTGCGGTCCGCATTTTCAACTATGCGGTCGCATTTTGTCCATTCTTGTTTTTCTTCGGCTTTTTGATTCCATTTCCATGTTTTTGGGTCCTCAAGCTTCATGCACTGCAAAACATCAAAATTACATAAGTATAAAAGACAATTGAATTTAAAACGAGCTAAAATCTAAGCAATTGGTATTAAATGTGCCAAAATTCTCTGGCACATCACTATACATACTGGGTTTAATAGCTAAACATGGTGGAGCCATATTCGAATTATAGAAATAGTCAATATTCAACCAGAACAGGCACAACCATAATATGAATCACAAGAGATAGCCTGATCATAACAAATACCATTGATATTCTCTAGAAAATTCATCTTAATAGGACTGTACTAATAGTTAGACATGGATGTGTAACATTCATAATGAGGACTCAAAGAACACTTAAGGGTTAGTAAGTATTTATGTGAAGAAGGAAAGCATTTTTTTGAATACTCAGACTTCACAAGCCTTGATCAAATCACACTATATACTTTCATGTCTGTTCTAGCTAGGATCATCTAAAAACAACCCAAGTTTAGAATAATAAAACTCAAAATAACATGGCATGATAGGCATGAACACTGCAAGTATGTCAAACATGAAGACTATAGCAGAACCTATATACAGAGTAACAGAACTCGGGAGAATACAATATGATAAACATGAAAACTATAATAAAATCTTGTAGGATGATCTGAAGTCTAAGTAGATATGAGAAATCATTAAGGCAAGTTATGCAGCCTAATCATGTAGGTTATTCATTACAGAGATTGAAGTCATAAAACTACTTGATCAATAATAAGTACAACATCTTATCACAGATTCTCAATAAATCATGATGAAAAAAAAATAAACAATTATACATTGAAAAAAATTATAAATAAAGCATTTAACAGGAACGCTGTAGAACGCTCATGATTTTCGAATGAAACAATTAAAGAGAAAGGATAGAGGTGTACTGACCTCCTCTTGAGCAGAAAACCAAACAAGATTTTAACTAAGTCGTATGAAAACCAAAGTTTCTTGAGGAGTGAAGGAACTCGGAAACAAAAAGAAAAAAATTAATCAGAGAGAGAGCCTAAGCTTTTGAAATCTCGATAGTTTTGATACTCGTATTAGGGTTTTTAGTTCTTGTTGGTCTATTAGGTCATGTTGGTCAGAGCATTGAAAGCTCTATTTATAGTGGCCATTAAAACCTTAGGGTTTCACATATTCAAAACTCAATAGTGGAGAGTGATGATTGCCAAGTAATGCAAGCAAGATCGAGTGAAAAATCTGAGGAACAGAGGGGAAATCATTAAGCATTTTACCTGAGAGGAGAAAAGTGAGAGACCGACAGATGAAATGTAAGAGACCACCAGTCAGAACCCTAATGCCCAGAGGTCATTGCATGTAACCTCTGCGTGTCGAATATCAATGATGAAGCCAGCTAGCATCTCAGGCTTGCTTCAATTTGAAAGGACGAAGGAAGAAATCTGGCGAGTTGAAGTTTCACCCTTTTGGTCATACTTCTTTAATTAGGTCTTTGAAATCCAATGGTGAAAATGGAAAAAGTGACGAGGTTTGAAGTGCATGAGTAAAACGAATGACCATGCATGCCATAGATTTGAAAGTTCAATGGGAATTTGAGGTTTCATCTCTAGGGTTAGTGTTCAGATTTGGTGGATTTAAATTTTTGATGATGAGAGAGGAAAAGTACAGCGAGAATCACAGAAGGGAAGGCAAAGAAGATGAACCTCTGGTGAATTCGCGACCTTGCACGAATTTGTGCAAGGTCTAGTGATTGATTGGGATGTAAGGTTGAGGAAAAAGAGAGAGGAAGGGGAAATATAGGCGGTAGGGTGAGTGACAAATGAATTAGGGTTGGGGGTATGGGAAGTCCTTCTCTAGGGTTAAAGAGCCGTTGGATCTGATGATCAATGGCCTTGATAATTTGGTCATTTAAGATTTTTGGGGAGGAAATTTTTTGTCCATTAGATTATAAGATTTGGATGGCGGAGATGAGATGTCTAGGGCAGGTTAATTGGAGATTAAATGTGAGCCATTGGTCAGATGGACCAACGGTTCAGATGCATGTGTGTTTGTTTTGTGAGTGATAAGGGAGGGTAACGTGGCAAGCACTTATTGGTTTAGGGAAAGGGACGCGGATTGCCGCAATAGATTAGAGGGTCTTTTGGACTGGGTGTTTTTCCGGATTGGGCTTGACATTTAGACCAAAATGAATTTAAGAGGTGGACATCTTGTGTTTAATTAGAGATTTGCAATTGTAGCCTTTTTCTCCTCTTAATCCCTTTTGAAATTAATTTAAACAAAACTTAATTATTTTCCATAATATGTAGGTGAAATTATAATCATCAAATATACTATTAATTATTATAATTAATTATTTATAAAATAATTTATTTTCTAAATTACAACACTAATTTTGGAGTTACCAAGATAGTAATCTAATTAACAAATTGATAAGTAATTCATAAATTAATGATAAAGCCTCTATGGTGTATTTTGAAAAAAAATTAATAGTATTATATTTGTAGATACATAATGTTAGTACTAAGTTATTAATTTCAAAAATAATACTTAATAAATTTTATAAAATAGGTATTTATTGATAGAAAATACTTTCAATACATTCATTGTAAATATTTAAGTATAAATTAATTAATTTTAAAAGGCAGGGTCAAAATTAATTAAGGCATGTCATTTTCCGGTTGACCTAGAGCATAAAACCATGCAGGCATTGAAGAAGTTGAACCTTAGATGGAACGAAGCGTCTAATTTGAGAATTTCTCAACTCAATGAGATGGATGAATTTTGATTCTATGCTTATGGGAGTGCATCCATGAACAAGGAGAGAATGAAGCGCTTTCATGATTAAAATATCTTGAAGTGGGAGTTACAACCCGATGATTGGGTCTTACTATTCACTCAATAGTGAGACTCTCTCTAGGAAAACTCAAATCCAAATGGTTTGGACCTTTCAAGGTGGTTAGTGTCTCTCCTTATGGCGTTATTGAGTTGGATTTTGGAGATGGAACTCAAACTTTCAAGCTAAATGTATAAAGGGTGAAACACTATTTTGGGACTATTGATGAGGAAATCTTTTGGAGAAGTTCTGACGAATAGGCGGATGCATGCCAAACTCCATGATTGCTATAAAGTGAAACGGTAAAATTGTCATGACACAACATCAAATCAAGAGCCTCTTGGGAGGCTACTCATGTTTATATTTCAGCATTGTGAATTTTCTTCTTTTACTATTTTAATATTTGTTTGTGTGTTAGACTCAAAAGTTCAGGATAAATCTGGTGCAAGAAGAGTGGAGCTTTAAGTGGAAAGTTTACCACAGAGGTTTATATGTGGAACAACATATAGGGTGCTTATCCTACATATATCCCACATGTGAACCGCCTGTGAGAAGTTCAGAGAGTTGGCATTTTTGGATGGTTTTAGTGGTTAACATGTGGAACTCCATATGGCTCATATATCTGACATGGGAACCATATGTTATCTGTTTCTTGAGGATCTAGGAGTTGAAAAAAATCATGGTTTCAGTGGTTCACATGCAAACCAACATATAGCTCGTATATGCTGCATATGGCCCGTAGGTGAACCACCTGTTGAAGACCTGGTAAAGTCCAGAGAGTTGGTGAATTGAAGCAAAGTGAGTAAGGACATACGCTAAGGATGAAGGTCGAATCTCAGATATGCTAAAAAAGATACATGCGTATCTTGAAAGACCAGGTCAGCTCATGAAAAGTCAGGTAAGTGGCCGCATGTTGAGCCATATATTACAATATGTGGTTGTAAGTTCCACCATATCATGGGAACCATATAAATACTTGAGCCTTCTTTCTAATTCCCACTTTTTTTTTAAAAAAAAATCACGACATTGTCAGAAGCTACTAAAGCTACCCACTCACTTCCTCCCATAAATTTTAACTACTAATCATTCACTTTCTCACACGATCACTGATTTTGCATAAAGTAAAGGATGCGCTCCCCAGTATCTTTTTTGAGTTCTTCAAGTTAGTTTCAACTCAGGTATGCCTCTCCCTACTCATTTTCTTACAACAATTTTGTTGCAATTTGTTTTTTAAGAATAGCTGGTACTCAACCCAATCGATTTTATAAAGTAGGAAATCAGGATCTTAGGGTTTGGGCATCAAGGTTTGCAAGAAAGTGTAAAATATTGAAAACCCAAATTTTGCCTTGTTTGCCTACTTTGAAATCGAGTACGGAGGTAAAAATGAACTGTTGGGGGTGTGGGTGTATGTTTGTGATGGATGGATTGATGAAGCTCTGGGCTAGACATTGACTTTGTTCAAAACATGGACTAGGAAAGTTGGAACATTCGGAGAATATAATGCATATGTGGTATGTATGTGCCATTCTTCCCCTTTATATGCATTGTTGAAAATTAGAAATTACTTCGGGGTACATGCTGTTAAACATATAGAACGAACAATGGATATGCGGTCTGCAGATTAACCGTGTGTTGAGCTCTAAGACTTGCAAAATTTTAATTTGTTCTCATGGGAATATGCGGCTGGACATACAAAACGCATAAAAGATATGAGGTTTGCATGTCCACTGTTTATTGGGTTGCAAATTTGTTAAGAAAATGAAGTCTTTGATTCTTAACGTGCAAAAGGAGAAACGAAACGCATATTGCACATGTGATCTACATTTCCGTCATTTGTTGAGATCCTAACACTTGTAAAAGTTTAAATACCAACTTCTCAAAATGCAGTTGGAAATATGGAGCGCATCTTGAACATGCGGTCAACACGTCCACTTCTATTTCAGATCCCGGAGATAGTTGAGTTCCAGATATAGTCTGTATTGGGAACATGAATCTCATATCTTGAACATGATATCTGCATATCTGAGATATTGGTTTCATGTCCCATATACGAATGGTATTTGGAAATTTCCCAGTTATTTTTCTTCCGCTTTTTTAGGTTTTTTTTGCACCTCTTTGGTTCTTTACTTACTTTTACCTATAAAAAGCTACAAAGGTCTATTTGGTTACTAACTATGTGTTTTATAATGCCCCCTAAGTATGATCCAAAGCTAACAGTGGCGAAGCAAACTAGCAGGGGTCGAGGTATAGGGGAGCTAGGTCTGTAGCCCGGTCCAAAGGTTCAGAGTATCCATTCTTTTGTTGTTATAACCCGACCCTATTTTTATTAAAACCCCTTAGAGCTCATTTTTTAAGGGAATATCTGATATTTTGAGAGAGAAGTGAGATTGTTCTAGAGAAAGGAAGTAGGTGAAGTGCTTTGTTCATCAAGATGTTGTCCAAGCTTTGAAATCCAACAAGGAAATCTCCAAAGATCTTCATCTAAGAGGTAAGGTCCCATACCCTAGTTTTCATTATTTATACATGCATGTACTAATAAGGGTTGTGGGAAGATTGTTTAGCTCAAATGGGTAAATATTGGGTTGTGGACTGAAGGAAATCTTGTGGAAGAATCTTGTAATCAAACTTACACATCTAGTGTTGATAAAATGCTCAAATGAGCTGAGACCGTGAATATTTTCCTAATTTGTGTTCCATTTTGTTATGTCTCGAAATAGATTAGGATTGATAGGATTTCCGGAATGTTGTAGTAATTTAGGAAAGCTCGAGCAAAGTATGTTGGCGAAACTTTCTCTCTTAGAATCGAATTCCATAATGTTCCCGTAAATTCAGGTATGGTTGGTTTAAGATTCCTAATTATTATATTTTTGGATTATCTCCTATAAACTTGACTATTCCGAATGAGCCTTATGTCAAAAGATATATGTATTTAAGTGTGGTTTGTGTATTAGAACGTTATGGCTTTGAGTCGTGTTTCAAATGAAAGCTAGTATGCCAAATTGTGTGAGAAAAACTCAATATGCTTGAGACTCTTAATTGCTCTTATGCGTGCCTAAAGCCTTGATTGAAAATATCTTGTTGTTGATAATCTGTTATGATGCTTGAAAATGAGATAAGTGAATCGGTAAAATGTGGCTAGAGTGCCAAGAACTTAAGTTAAAATTGTGACTAGTGATGCCAATAAAATGAGAAGATGTGACACAAATCATGACATGAGCCTCGACGCAACTGTTCATAAATGATATCAAAATAGAATTGTCTAAAAGCTTTTGTACTCAATTTATGCCCATAAGTGGCTGTTTTAAATAATGTTTGCTTTTTAAATATATCCAGTGTGATTCGAGTCATTATAAACTCAGGTATTGACCTTTATATGTTGTCATTTCTAGGAAAGAGAATTGTAAGTATAAATAGTGTATTGATTGTTTATGATCTTGATGTGTGTTTATATTGCTGGTTGGTATGCCCCATTCTTTGAGAAGAAACCGTTTGTGCTTAAAGTTTCCATAACTAATGAACTTGAGGTATATGATTTCCGAAATATTTTTGTTGTGACTCGGTGAAAATACTAGTGAAGGTATATACAATGCAAAATATGTTGAGGTGAACACATTTGTAATTATGTTACTTTTAGGTGTAAATCAAATAAAAATCAAAACTATTTTTGGGAGTATCATTAGTATAACCGAGGAAGGGTGGGTCGTAAGGCCTACACCTGAAACTACATGTGCCGATGTAGGGATGATTTGTAATTATTTACCTTATTTGGGATGAAATTGAAATACTGGTGAAATTATGATTATTCCCCTTAATTGGGATAAACTAGAAAGAGATGTGAATTGGAAAAGTCAACCCACACGGCATATGTGGGGAGGCGGCCTAGCTGATCGGGTGGAGATCAAACTCCATGTTGAGCACATGGTGGTACTACTCTTGGTAAAAACTTTCTTTCGCATCATCGTGTCAACCTACATCATTCGTGGAGAGATGGCCTGGCTTATCGGACTCCGTGCCAACAAAAACGGTTGTATATTGGTGCTAATGATCTCCCAACCAAAAATATATATAATCTTCGTGTATTGAAAATTATTATGTTTTAACTGGACATTTGGATATTGTTGATTATGACTAGTTGTTTCTATGTGTTGACTTTGCTTATTTGGGCATTCTATTTTGAAAGAGGACTTTTATCTATCCATACTAGTGTTATTCGACGATACTAACGTCCCTTTTGCCGGGGGCACTGCATCTTTAATGGATGCAGGTGGTTCCACAGCAGGCGGCAATGATCAGTGATAGTGGTACACTCTCTTCAGCTGACTTGGTGAGCCTCACTTCATTCTGGCGTCATGTATCTCTTGTTTCTCATGTACTTTGTGTTTTGAGGTATAGCCGGAGCCTTTTTGCCGGAATTTCCATATTACTCTTTAGTTGTACTTTGAGGCTCCGTAGACAGGTTGTGGGTGGTAGTTGATGTTAGGAGTCAAAACTATAAATGTTGGTATTTAGCAAACATGTTTTTCGTTAAATCTATAAACTTGTAATATTTTGGAAATTATGAATGAAGCTACTAACAGAATTGAAATGAAAGTTTCTAATGAATACTACTTAGTGTTTGATTATTGGAGTACATCTCCTTCTAATTTATGGATGAGTTTGGGTAGAAGAAAATCTAACAGGCTTGCTCGGCGGGGTCCACTCGATTGAGCGCCGGTCGCGCTCCCTGAGTCTGGGGCGTGAAAAACTTGGTATGAGAGCCTAAGGTTTTAAAGTGTCCTAGGATGTCTCGGAGCCGTGTCTAATAGAGTCCTTATTATTTGTGTGTTGTCGACCACATCTATAATGAGGAGGCTACTCAGACATTTAGGAATGTCACCCTTCTTTGATACTCCAGATCGTGCGATGGAGCTTCAGATAAGGAGCTATTTTCCTCGCTATGTCTTATTTTCAAGATGAGTAATCCACAAGTTTGAAGCAGTAAGGAGGGAATGATCCCACCATTGAATCTGAGGGAGATTGCACAAGAGTTTGTTAGGAGAATGTATCGAGCCATGGAGGGATTGGAAGAACTTGTTTCTAAGGGGAGTACCCTTGTTCCTATTAATGTAACTACACCACCAGATCATGTGGTATGTCAGTATGGTACCAGTGTACGTTATGGATGTTGAGTCGAGGGGAATCGATTAAGTTATTTCCCTATTAGCCTAAAGTCACCAAGTCCGTCACTCCTTAGTACATCATTATGAACAACGCAAAATTTTCCTTATTATATATGTACACCTATATTGGGAGCCTGCATAAATATGGTCTTACCAAGAATCTGAATGAAGGAACATTGCATGTATCCACTCTTTGAATGAAACGCATTATTCGTGAAGCCTCTTTAACACCCTTATCCTACTTACAACCTCTTGAGGAATTGAGTTCTATAATGATTTCTTTGAATTGAATCACAACCCTAGGTAAATACTTCCCACTTGCTTCCCAAAATTCTCAACAAAGTACTATACCTGATATATTTCTTATAGAACCTCCTGTTTCAAATGGATAACATCTTCTCATTTGTGCTTATGCATACACCATCACAATGTTTACCTATGTGGTATCAAATCCAACGTAAGACAACCTAGTGTTGAGATCTTTCTTGAGTCTCTCCCTCCCTCTCCAGTGTATGTGGCTCATAGGATTTGGGGTGTCACATTACTCCCTTGTAAGCATTATCATAACCCCCCACCCCCACTATTTAGTAACATAAGAGTATACCTCAGCACCTATCACATGTGTGTATGTCAATCGAGATGGTCATTGTTTGCATGAAATCTCTCTGAAATTAAGATCTTCACACATCCGCCATAGGAAGATCTTGTGTCGCCCATCTTATTATAACTTTAGTGTCCACTTGGGACATTCCGCGGTAAGTAGCTCATATTGTTCCTAGTATTGTGGTTGCCTGCGACGTGGATTTAGATTACAGTTTGGGAGTTAATATAGCAGAAACATGTCCAGCTAAAAAATGTTCATTTTCTCGTTATACCTCCACAACATGTATTAATTGTGTTCCTTAGTTAGTGAATTCATTGTGCTAGTTTCCCCGACACTTGTTCGATAACCACGAGAGATCGTGTTCTTCTATGTGTCACTATAACACTTCCTTTCTTATAAGGACTCTTAATAGGCTCTCCATTAAGACCAAATGCACCTTTGGGGGTCATCATAGCATAACATCTGCTTCTCATGTTTTCCTATCTTTCATTACCGTCTGGATACTTTTCAAGTCATAAAAATCCATGGCGAACTAATTATAAACGTCTGCAAACCTTCCATGATTATTTTATAGTGTCTCGCTAGTTTCCATTGTCTTTACATGCCCGACTTCTAGAATCATTGGCTATGTCATTTCCAGGTGCGGAGAGTTTTACCATCCTTAACATCCCACATCCCTAGGGGGATATAATTTCTATTTTCCATTCTCCCCGGGGCGTCATATCAACCCTTAGAACCTCTCTAACCAATGCATGCTTTAATCTCAATATTTAGATGTCCTAGATATATGGTTTCACTCGTGTAAGGTTGAAATTAGATGTTTCGGATTTTCCTTGGAACCTATCATGAACTTATTTAGTTTGAGGTCAAGCCAATCATATCCCTAGTCCTATGGTATAAGATCAACTATCGGGAGAGTGGTAAGCGACCAGAATAATAATAATCTCACCATTGGTCAACCTCTTCTTCATCCTCGTAAGCTTGTGGCATAAATTACGTGTGTCTGTTACTGTTGAGGGTGTGATTCAACTTCATGTATTTTGAAACCCATATTACATTAGAGGTTCCAGAATGTTCTTATTTCGGGTTAAGCTGATTTTCCCTACACTCTAGGGGGAAATTGGTGTCACGTACTAGGTTGTTTCTCTTTAAGGATTATAATGGACAAACAAGGAACATGTGGAGTGGAACAATTTTTACTATCACTTCCATAAATTATTGTCATCCCAGAATAACTTATGCTAATAATTTTTCCCCCAGATCACGCCTCCCATATATCATGTGTCAAAATGGCTCACTTCTTTTACATCTTAAGATCATATACATGGTCCCTACATTATCAATGCATACTAGGAGACTCTATGCCTAATTTATCAAATCAATGATGTCATCACAATGAATAATCATGACAGCGTTATCAGTAGTAAGCTTCACGTCTCTTAGGATATATAACCTCACGAAATACTCTGCTCAGCACATTAATGGATTCATGAATAATTCTAGCCCAATCCCGAACCTCGTTGTTCCTTCTTATAGTAATTTATGGGGGTTGAAGGTCCAAACATGTCAAAGAATAAGCATCACCATGTGATCACATATATTTGATAGGTAATTTTATGGCCAATTTTTTATAGCACATCTTAGAGTAATTGTTGAAGGTCATCAAAGGTTTAGTTTGGGTGTTCGCGTAGAGATTTAGAGTTGAATAGGGTGAACGGGTTATTCTCAATATTTTCTTCCTGAAGATGTTATATGAATTTATAATGAAGGTGAAATAAGTGTAATTCACATTAGGCCGAACTATGAGTATGATGTCTTCCCATCGTTGTTCTCCATGTATCTTTTGTTTTCATGTGCATGTGTCTAAGAAGGTAGTTGGAGATTTTTTGTGTATAATTCCCGTGGAAAACTACTGAAGGTGAAGTTAATGGATAATTGGCTTATGAGGGGTATCTATTTTTCATCCTTGTTAGATAAGTTTGGGAAGTTGAAATTGTTTTCATGAATGTGTTATGGCTAAGTCTGTAAGTCAAGGAGGCCACCTTGAAGGCCGAAAGTGTCTTGGAAAGAAAATATTTTCGCTTGACTGTATAGCAATTGGTTTTGATTTGAAAGGTACCTTCTAGGTGTTATGAACTTAAAATGTGCAGTTCATGTCCAGATATCATTATGATAATGTAATGTTTGCAATGTTGAGATTAGTATTATTGATATATACACTATGGTGTTTTGTCGAGTAGTAGATGTGTTGTTAGGATGGTTTTGGTGGTTCTCTGGCAGGTGGATAGGCCTAGTTACGGTGGAGACGCAGCCAAAATTTCTGAAAAATTTGGGAGTTACTCAAATTTGGAGACTTGAGGTATGTAAGAAAAGAGATAAATTATGTTAAGTGTTTGGGGCAGACACTACTTCTCATTCGAGGATGAATTATCCTAGGCGAGGGAGAATGTAAGGCCCCGGAAAATTTTGCTAAGTAATTTAAGGTTTCGTGGTGCCAAGGTAGGCTAATGTAATATATTTTTGGAGTTTTTGGGTTGAATAGTGCATTGGGGAGTTGAAATTTTTCAATCTCGCGTCACCCAACTTGTAGCGCGTTGGACCGTGCTATATCCCTCGTGAGGCTAGGTCTGTAGCGCGCTAGACCGTGATATATCACTCGCGAAGCCTGATCGATAGTTCTCTACAGAGTGTGCTTAACCAGGTCTATAGCCCGGTCCGAAATTTCGGAGTATCCATTCTTCTATTATTATAACGCGACCCTATTTTCATTAAAACCCCTTAGGACTCATTTTTTAACGGAATAACTGATATTTTCAGAGAGAAGTGAGAGTGTTCTAGAGAGAGGAAGTAGCTCAAGTGATTTGTTCATCAAGATCTTGTCCAAGCTTTGAAATAAAACAAGGAAATCTCAAAATATCTTCATCTAAGAGGTAAGGTCCCATACCCTAGTTTCCAATTTCGGATTTGGGTTGAAGGTGGTTAATTAGAAGTGTAATTCTTGGGGTGTAAGGGTATTATTTATACATGCATGAACTAATAAGGGTTGTGGGAAGATTGTTTAGCTCAAATGGGTAAATATTGGGTTGTGGACTGAAGGAAATCTTGTGGAAGAATCTTGTAATCAAACTTACACATCTAGTGTTGATAAAATGCTCAAATGAGCTGAGACCGTGAATATTTTCCTTATTTGTCTTCCATTTTGTTATGTCTCGAAATAGATTGGGATTGATAGGATTTCCGAAATATTGTAGTAATTTAGGAAAGCTCGAGCAAAGTATGTTGGCTAAACTTTCTCTCTTAGAATCGAATTCCATAATGTTCCCGCAAGTTCAGGTATGGTTGGCTCAAGATTCCTAATTTCTATATTTCCGGGTTATCTCCTATAAACTTGACTATTCCGAATGAGCCTTATGTCGAAAGATATATGTTCAAAGTGTGGTTTGCGTATTAGAATATTATGGCTTTGAGTCGTGTTCCAAATGAAAGCTAGTATGCCAAATTGTGTGAGAAAAACTCAATATGCTTGAGACTCTTAATTGCTGATAGGGGTGCCTAAAGACTTGATTAAAAATATCTTGTTGTTAATAATCTGTTAGGATGCTTGAAAATGAAATAAGTGAATTGGGAAAATAGAGTGTGGCCAGCGTGCCAAGAATTTAAGTTAAAATTGTGATTAGTGATGCCAATGAAATGAGAAGATGTGAGACAGATCATGAAATAAGACTCGACGTAATTATTCATAAATGACATCAAAAATAGAATTGTCTAAAGGCTTTTGTACTCAATTTATGCCCATAAGTGGTTGTTTTAAATGATGTTTGCTTTATAAATATATCCAGTGTGATTCGAGTCATTATAAACTCAGGTATTGAAATTGTATATTGTCAATTCTTGGAAAGAGAATTGTAAGTATAAATGGTGTATTGATTGTTTGTGATCTTGATGTGTGTTTCTATTGCTGGTTGGTATGCACCATTCTTTGGGAATAAACCTTTTGTGCTTAAAGTTTCCATAACTAATGAACTTGAGGTATATGATTTCCGAAATATTGTTGTGGTGACTAGGTGAAAATACTAGTGAAGGTACATACAATGCAAAATATGTTGAGGTGAACACATTTGTAATTATGTTACTTTTTTGTGCAAATCAAATCAAAATTCAAAATGTTTTTGGAAGTATCATTAGTAAAATCGAGGAAGGGTGGGTCATATGGCCCACACCTGAAACTACACGTGCCGGTGTAGGGGTGGATTGTGATTATTCCCCTTATTTGGGATGAAATTGAAATATTGGTGAAATTGTGATTATTTCCCTTAATTGGGATGAAACTGGTAATAGCAGTGAATTGGAAAAGTCAACCCACACGGCATATGTGGGAAGGCGGCCTAGTTGATCGGGTGTAGATCAGACGCCATGTTGCGCACATGGAGGTACTACTCTTGGTAACAACTTTCTTTCGCATCATCGTGTCAAACCACATCATTCGTGGGGAGATGGCCTAGCCGATCGGGCGTGATCGAACTCTGTTCTAACAAAGACGGTGGTATATCGATGCTAATGATCTCCCAACCAAAAATATATATTATCTTCGTATTTTGAAAAATATTATGTTTTAACTGGACATTTGGATATCGTTGATTGTGACTTGTTGTTTCTATGTGTTGTCTTTGCTTATATGGGAATTCTATTTTGAAAGAGGACTTTTAGCTATTCATACTTGTGTTATTCGACGGTACTAATGTCCCTTTTACCGAGGGTGATGCATCTTTAATGGATGCAGGTGGTTCCACAGCAGGCGAAAGTGGTCAGTGATAGCGGTACACTCTCTTCAGCTGACTTGGTGAGCCACACTTCATTCCGGGGTCATGTATCTCTTGTTTCTCATGTACTTTGTGTTTTGAGGTATAGCCGGCAACCTTGTTGTCGGCATTTCCATATTTCTCTTTAGTTGTACTTAGAGGCTCCGTAGACAGGTTGTAGGTGGTGGTTGATGTTGGGAGTTAAAACTAGAAATGTTGGTATTTAGAAAACATGTTTTTCGTTAAATCTATAAACTTGTAATATTTTTAAAATTATAAATGAAGCTACTAACGGAATATAAATGAAAGTTGCTAATGAAAACTACTTAGTGTTTGATTAATGGAGTACATCTCCTGTTTATTTATGGATGAGTTTGGGTAGATGAAATTGTAACAGGCTTGCTCGGTCGGGTCCACTCAGTTGAGCGCCGGTCGCGCTCCCTGAGTTTGGGGCGTGACAAGGGGCCTCTTCCAGGGCACCACCTCCTGCCGCTACCCAGAAGAGGAAACTTTTGGATGAAACCTCTTAGTATGAAGAAGAGTGGAATTTGGCACCACTCATCACCTGCATCATGAGGCAACAAAGAGGTATAAGTGCAGAAGCCTCCCAATTTGAATAGGAGGGAAATTCTACAACCGCATCTCAGACTCAGGAAAGTGGATCTAGTAATTGTAAGGCTAGATAGCAGCGTCAATCTAGTAACTCCTAGATTTGTCAAGTCGCTGAGTTGAGAAGGAAATACAAAGTGAAGCAAAGTATCCTATTTGGAGTCTCCGGCTCCAGAGAAAAGTTCTTGGCATGGTTGAGGCTCAACAACAAGGGGAAGTCAAGAAGAAACATCACTGAGAAGAAACAGTTGAGCCTCAACAGTTTAAAGGATCATTCGACGATCCTTTCCTAACTCAAATCTCAGTGCTGAGAGTGCTTTTCACAACCTCCCGGAAAGTAATACCCAACTATTTTTGGGGAGTTCTCTGCATCCTACAATGCTACACTTGGGTTTACAAGGAGAGTGCCCAAAAGGCTACAACCTACCATCGACACTCTCCGTGTCTGTGGGGTTGAAGTCGATATCACCAGTGCAGCTATCAACCAATTCTACTTTGTTGAGGGTATAAGGGGCCTAAGAGACTGATGAGAATGATCACAAGCTGGAAATGACACTTTGTCAACCTTCGTGGTTGTCTTCTATGATAGCTCGTGGCACTATTCAATTGGTCTCCAACCAAAACGCAAAAATATACAAATCGGGCCTCACTATTGGGGCAATGTTTTTATTGAGTTTCATCATTGATAGGCTTCTCCCAATAAAGAGTGACAACACCATCCCCATAGAGAAAGTTGTCCTAACTGCATCGTCATGTCCGATACCTTATCAATGTAGGGAATATCATTCTCAGGAATATAAAGAATGAGCGTAACAGTCAGGCACCTCTCTAACATTCCCTTGCCTCATCACTAGGTTGTGTTAATTGGAAGATATACCTCGGATTCCCCGACAGGACTACAACGTTGAGGCATTCCAGGTCACTGATATAACCAAGAGAAAGGATGAGTTCAACCCTGTATTGAAGAAACCAAACCTTACTTATTCTGCTATTGGTCCTTTAATAGAGCTATTATTTAGAGACATTGCAGGTTTGAGTGAGCATATTCTTGATACCACTCGAGCACCACATACTACCCCTGCCACCTCTACTACTGAGCCTTCTACTTGTAAGGCCCAGTAAAGGTTCGCCAAGAATTTTAGGTTTTATAGTGCCAAGTCAAGAAAACGTGTTTGGAAGTTTGTAGGTAATTTTTGCTACGAACTTGCTTGCTGCAGTACCAATTTTGGACTATGCAAGGCATCATGAAGTAGGTAGGAGAATTTTCAAAAAAGGGTGATTCTGTGGTCAATTATATGGACCGCGGATTGCTTTCGCTGATCGTAGAACATCACAAAATAAGTCAGAAATAAACTTTATTTTGAGGAGCATTTCATGGTGAGTTATGCTGACTGCATAGCCGTTTCGCGGATTGCGTATTCGTCACATATTCAATATGGGAATTTTGGAAGGAGGCTTTGTGGTTCATGTGTGATTGTAGTATCTTTCCACTGACCACGGATCTGTCGCAGACCTAACCAGGCCCAACCTAGATCTGGAGACGCATTTCGCAGTCCATTTTGTGGACCGCAAGACGTTCTGCTATGCGTTCTGCGATCGTGAATCTGACATCAGGGTTTATCTTTGAGAATTTTCTAACCCGACCCTATTGTTATAAAAAAACTTAAGGGATTCTTTTAGGGATAATCGGATTTTCTTAAGAAGGAGATACACTATAGAAAGAGAAGGAGAGATCTCTAACACTTCTACTCCTTAGTTTCTTGCTCAATCTTGGAGATTCAAGGAAGATACTCATAAGGTCTTCAACTAACTAGTAATATTTTTCCCTAACCTTTCATGCAAAATCTTATAAAGGATTTGAGTAGAACTTTTATTGTGTTGGGGCTTATGGTATGGTAATCGGAAGTCATAAACCCTCAAACTTGAATGTGTATATGTGTGTGTGTGAAGGCTAGGATGTGTCATTCTTGAGTTTGGAATAGATGGTTAGGAATACATGTGCCAACGAAGGTTGTTGGGTATTATAGGACTATTGTAGATTGATTATTTTCTTGGTAATTGGTCGTGGGGTGAAAGAATTTCATTATTGAATTTTGTAGGTGATTTCACATGTTGGGTATTGGACGAAATGCCTAAAAGACCTATATCATGAGAATCCTTCTAATAATGATTAAATTGAACTATGTTAATGTAGATTAAATTGTTAAGAGTAGTGGAACGCCGTAGCGATTCTTAAGAAAGTTCAATCAAGATATGTTGGCTAAACTCCCTCCGTAGAACCGGGTTCCATGATCTCATTATGAACTCCAAATATGGTTTCCCAAAGTACCAATTCCTATAGTGTTAGATTACCTCAAAATAATGATTTATCAAATGTACATATGCCAAGTCTTGTTTTAATTATTATCCTTATGCTCTCCTTGAAAGATACTTCAAATGAGAATTGATATAAGGAATGTCTATGATTCCAATTTATGTTTCAAATGAAATGGCTATGCTTTTTTGTTGAAATGTTTCGAGTGTTCTAAGCTCTTATTACTCATGTATTTAAGTTATGATCTCCGATACTTATATGTCATTGATGTTTTATGATGACTCGTGGCGAGTCAAAGTATGAAATATAAAATGTGGTCATTTGTTCAAATGATAATGATGATGCATATCCCAAATGACAAATGAAAAATGAAAAGGAAAGGATTTTATGAAATACTTATATGAAATATTTTGGGAGTATCATTAGGTCGCCGAGGAAGGGTGGGTTATAAAAGTCCAAACCCAACACTACACATACCGGTGTAAGAGATGATTGAAGGACATGTTGACCCACATGGAATTATGGTGAGATGGCCTAGCGATCCGGCACAGATCGAACACCATGCTGAGCACATTGTGATTTCGCATTTCTATGTCAACCCACATATATTGGGGTGAGATGGCTTAGCCGATCGGGTCGAGATCGGACTCCATGCCACGTGCATGGTGGTGTGTCGGTAACTAATGATCTCCCAACAAATAATATTAACTCTTATTTGAAAATTTATTCTGTTTTAACTTGGCATTTAAATATTATTGATCTTCTTACTGCTTCGATGTTTCTCTTTTCTTATGTTGGTATTCCATTCCATGTGAGGGTACAGCTTTAATTACATACCGGTATTATTTCATATGTACTAACATTCTTTTTGTCGGGAATGCAACATCTTTAATGGATGCAGGTGGTATCTCAGCAGGCGAAATTGTTCCTTGATAGCAACATTGTTGACAACAATTTCGTCCCTCCCTTTTCAATTAATTTATTACGCTTCTTGATCAACAATGACGTAATAAGAATTTTAAATTATTATTCAGATTATCTATTACATATTTTTCTAACATATAATAATAACAGTAGTAATCGTTGTTAGTATTAATGAGGCACCCATAATTAGAGTAGTAATTTAATATCAAGAATTAGAGTTATATCACTACTATTATTAATTAATTAATTAATCAATCAACCCTTTATGCAATTTTTAATATAGCTACAAGATATTTATTATTTTTGATAATGTAAATTAGCTTATAAGCACGTATACATATAGTAATTTGATAATAGTATCTTATTATACCTTATTGGGTTAAAGAAGTTTAATTAAGGCAACACATCGATAGTCCCTTGAAGTTTTGCGCACTTTTCACTTACACACTCAATTTTAAGTATATTTCATTTGAACACTCCAACCACAATTCAAACGTGTCATTTAGACACAATTTGATGATATGGCATAGTGCGTTACCCACCTCTTTAAAGAGCGTGACATGCATGTATAATGTTGTTGTTGTGGGTCCCAAAGAACAAGTGTCAATAGAAAAAAGAAACAAAAAAGTTAAGTAACTTTTTCTCTCTCATCCATCTATGAATAACAATGCGTTCATTCATATCATCTACTTATTTATATTCATGCATTATTAGTAGGTTGTTGGACACTTGGAGGGGGCCGAATCGATGTAAAGTTTGAGTCTTTATAATGCGTGCACACACATATATGCACACACACATACATACACACACTTATGTAGAAGCATTCGAATTAATGCTACTTGTTGCATATCTCCTTTATATGCGAATTTGGTGCATTTTATATACGCTTTTGACCTTGCTATATGAAAAAACATGCTTATTATCTTCTTCTTTGGTTGTATATCTTATTAATTACATCCGCTGCTTCTTGGTTGCTTCTCTATTGTTATATATGATCATAATTGTACAAGTTATGGAAAGCGAGTATCTTTTGTCAAAACTTCATTGCTATTCTGTTTGGTTTTAGACTCGATACTTACTGAGTATACATCGATTATCAAGCTCATACTACACTTTTGTATATTTTTGTGCAGACATTGAGCATGGAATCATTGGAGTCTATGGGTTCGCTTTGGAGTTTATGGAGACTCGAGATAGAGCTACTTGTTCGATCTGCAATGTCTCAAAGACACCTTTTGTCATTATATGTTGCTATTCTATAGTCATTCATGGCTTCTACTACCAGCCCTCAGGGGATTCATTTTGTATTCCACATTCGTACTTGGTAGTTCCAGACTTATGTTATGTTATTACCCATCTTATAGGCTTAGTTATGTCTTTCTGATATTTGAAATTGTTGATTATGCTCGGTTGATTTGCCTGGAGAGTTGGTTTATGTGCCATCACGACTTGATGGGACTTGGTTCATGACACTAATGATGCAAAATAAGTGATGAACTTTGTGAAGAAGCATACCTTTACACACTTTACGACTCCGCAGGCTTTGATAAGTGATGGAAGTACTCATTTCTCTAACAAGTTGTGGAGCAATGTTCTAGCAAAATATGGGAGTTAAGTACAAAGTCGCTACCACATATCATATACAAATCAGTGGATAAGTTGAGGTGTCAAACAGGGAAGTGAAGCAATTTTTGGAGAAAATGGTTAGTGTAAATAGAAAGGATTATATTGTCAATCTTGACGACGCTTTATGGGCATATCTGACTTCATACAAAACTCTTATTGGTGATTTTCCATATAAGTTAGTTTATGGGAAGCCATGTCACCTGCTAGTTGAGCTTGAGCACTAGGATTATGGCAATTAAAAAGCTAAATCTTGATATGGACTTGGTCGGTGAGAAGAGGTTGTTGCAACTTAATGATATTGATGAGTTTTGGTTGTATGTGTATGAAAATGTTAAGGTTTACTAAGAAAAGATCAAGAGGTGGCACGATAAGCACATCCAACTTGAGCCAGGCCAAGCAGTTCTCTTGTTCAATTCGATATTAAAGATTCTTCTTGGAAATCATAAGTCTAAATGGCCGGGCCCCGTTCGAGATCTGATTTCAAATGGAACATTCTTATTAAATGGGAAAAGACTAAAGCACAGGGTGGTTACATTACACATCACAAGACCTCAGTTGACTTATCTGACACGTAAAGATTAGTACCGTAGTGCCACAACGTTAAATAAGGTGATTGTTAAGAGGCAAACCAACTATTTAACTTGTTTAGTGTTTAATTCTATAGCTAGTCATAGTGTAGTTGTAGTTCGAGTTTAGATCTCAATTCTTACTCGATGGAACTAGTAGATTTTTTTTTCATCCTTTTGCTATTTTCTGAGAATATTTGAGCTAAATGAATGATGGAGTATGGAAGAAGTGGCAGAGTCCAAAAGGACAAGGGTCACGTGCTAAAACCAGCACTCAATGCTTGAAACCCTACTCAATTTTGGAGGAAACTATTTTCAGGTCTGATACTACTACGCCACACCTGCTGACACATGTATTTAGCCGCGGTTTCTAGCACCCCATTCCCAATTTATCGATATTTATCGATATGGTATACAGGATTGTAGCTAACAATTGGTACTCAATATTGAGTAACGGCAGCCTCATGATTTCTTCAAATCATCAAGAGGGGTAAAATAAGGTGATCCATTATCACCTACATTATTCATTTTGGCGGCAGAAGCATTATCAAGAGGTCTGAATTCACTGCGTAGAAATTTATATTTTTATGGATTTGGATTTCCCAAATGAAGTCCTAAGATTAATCATCTTGCGTACGCGGATGATACAATCATATTTTGTTCTTCTGATGCTACATCTCTGAGGTTGATCATGGGGGTTCTAGCAGAATATGAAAATACTTCTGGCCAACTAGTTAACAAATAGAAATATGCGGTATACTTGCATAATTCAGCAGGGGAAGAAGTTGTGCGCAAGGTGGAAAGGATCACAGGTATAGCTAATCAGGATTTCCCATTCACTTACCTTGGGTGTCCTATCTTTTATGCTAGACGAAGGATGGACTATTATCAAGGCCTAATGAACAAGGTGTTAGACAAACTACAGGACTGGAAAGGAAAGTTACTGTCCATTGGGGGAAGGGCTGTATTAATTTCACATGTTCTCCAAAGTTTGACAATACATCTATTGTCAGCAGTGAACCCTCCATTGTATGTAATTAACAAGTTGCATAAAATATTTGCTCAATTTTGCTGGAGCAATACGGTGGGAGTGGCAAATAGACACTGGGCATCATGGAACACCCTTTGCTTACCTTGTGAGGAAGGGGGTGTTGGTTTTCGATCATTACACGATGTCTCCACAGCTTTGGTTTGCAAGTTATGGTGGAACTTTAGGACAAAACCAAGCCTATGGAGCTTATTTATGAGCCAAAAGTACTGTAAAAAACTTAATCCTATCATTGTCCCGGGGAGATATGGATCTCATGTTTGGAGAAAAATGGTGGAGTTTAGGGAACGCATAGAGCACCAAATTCTTTGGCAACCTAAGATGGGGTCATCATTATTTTGGTTTGACAACTGAACAAGTTTGGGAGCATTATATTTTGTCACACCTCCTGATTTTATATGTGATGAAGTTGTCCAAAACATATATGATGTGGTGGAAAATGGTAGTTGGAATGAGGAGAGGATTAGGAAGATATTACCAGAAGATCTAGTTGATCACATATTGCAGCAATTGAAACCTCCAATCGTGCATGATGTACTGGACAAGCCTTTTTGGATGTTGGAATCAAATGGTGACTTTACTGTTAAATCAGCTTGGGATTATGTGCGAAGGAGAAATGATCCTTGCAATGCATATAGGAATATCTGGGTGACAGGACTACCATTCAAGATTTCATTTTTCATGTGGAAAGTATGGAGAAATAAGCTGTATTTGGATGATTTTTTAGAAGATTGGGATATCTAATGGAGTCCAAATGTTGGTGTTTCTATGAACCAAGGGAGGAAACTATGCAGCACCTTTTCTTCACATCTGTTACTGCAACTAAAGTCTGGAGATATTTCTTGGGACATGCTGGTATTAGTGTGGATGGTATCACATTTCATTATGCAGTAATAAAGTGTTGGACTGCTGATGTGATTCCTAGACTTCAACACATTCCAAGGGCATTACCAGTTGTTATCGTGTGGGAACTGTGGAAGCGACGAAACAACTACAAATATGGGGAAGTTGTGACTGTTAACAGAGTCATTTACCAGATATCGACCACTATGCAGTACCTAGTTCAGTACAGAAAGCCAAACCTTCGAAATGTACCACATAGATGGCCTGATCTACTGCATATGCTAGAAGCATTTATGCCTAAGTTGAAGTTCACCAAGGTCCTATGGGAATTCCCAAGTCTAGGGTGGATAAAAGTTAACACGGATGGGGCTTCTAAAAGGAACCCTGGGAGGAGCTCAATTGGTTATGTGCTTCTAAATGAAGAAGGAGATCTAGTTTTTGGATGTGGGAAAGTGGTTCAGGAAGGAACAAACTCTGAAGCTGAAGCAAAGGTTGTCTTAGAAGCAATGAAATACTGCATTGAAAATGAATATGTTCTGATAGAACTTCACACTGATTCAATGCTTCTGAAGAATGTGCTTACTGGAGAATGGGGAGTGCCATGGAGAATTTATACTCAAGTGGAGGAGATTAAAGATTTGATGTCAAAGGCTAATGCAACAGTGGTTCACACGCTAAGGGAAGGCAATAGGTTGGCAGATCATCTTGCAAATTATGCTTTAGAAGTAGGCCCAATCGAGTGCCACTATTTTTGGGAATTGGATGGACATGGTAGGAGGTTTCTGAATAATGAGAAGATGCAATGTCCGTGTTTACGAGTAAGAGTTGCAGGGAGCGTGTAGGAGCAGCCATAAAATATGGGACGAGGAAGTAAAACAATGGGAATAACAGTCATGGGCATCATGTTCAAGGCCTTGTGGAGGAGAACATGGGGTTCAATTTTTTTACTTACAGACTTTTCTTTTTTGCAGGTGATTATACTATACCCAGACTATATTCCTTGATGAAACTACAGCTGGTGGTATTAGTACATAGTAATCAGTCCACTGGAGTTGAATTAGGGGTTAGATTAGGTATAGAGGCTAGGAGCATTGGAGGACCAAAGTTCTTTGAATGGAGGCTGATCATACTACTCATTCTCAACCATGAGCTGGTCTCTAAAGTAAATGGTTCTTGCCATCTTCAACAGGACAAACACAAAAGAAAGAATAAGGAACATATACAAAAACAAGAGAAGACAAATCTGCCCAGAAACAGTAACAAAAAAGAAATAAGGAAATGGAAGCTCATACAGGGAGCCAAGCAGTAAAGAATGTAGCAACTAAACATATGAACACAAAACACTCTTATCAGTAGAGTGTGCACAAGATGCAGCAGATCATCATATCCAAATTCGTTGGAAGGAGGATATGATGGTTGATTTTTTGACTAACAATGTGTTTGTTTTTATAGGGAATGTTATTGTATTCATGCTCTACTATCTACTACAACTTCAGAGGGTGGTATTAGCAGTTTATGCTCATTCGCTTGAAGGAGTTTGGATAGTAGGCACAAGCATGAAGGCATGGAGTTGCTTAATCAGAATCCTTGACCTTGGCTTCTTGGAACCAAAAATAGAAGCTGTTGGTGTAATTTCTCGTATAGTATCAGCTCATGAGTGTACTATAACACTAACAGATTGGATACAAGCAGAGGTTATCCAAAAGGATTTATGGAGAGCACAAGAACAACTACACAATCAGGTCATATGCACGCAATTGGGGACATGTCTGTTATTGATCTTAATGGTGAACTGGAATGATTGGCTTTCAAACATGGGAATAAAGGAAGCAATATGCAAGGACAAATACACACCATTAACTTCAAAAATCAAGATTTTCAGAACTCAAGAGGTAATTCACAGGATCGTCAATCTGTTTGCACATAGTTGCAAGAGTAGCAGGAGCTTAGTCTTGAGAGGTCTCAGTACTGTGTCTATGCCTTACTCATTGAAGTACCTTCAACTGGTGGTATTATTACAAGGTACTCAATCCAGTGAAGGGAATTCATGGGTAAACATAAGCATAGTAACAGAAATAGGACAAGGCAATTACGATACCAACTTCTTAAACATCAAAGTTTGCACCAATTCATGGTTTGAGCATACACATGTAGGTGTGTTATTGGTATTGAGGGGCAGTATATCATCATCAGAAACAATCTACAAAGAGAGAAAATGCTAGGATAGCAAATGAATACACTCGAAATGGACATAACTCAGGATACAAAAATAATACCATCAAGCAGAACCTTTGGACAGTCATTTTTTTTAACAAATGGGACAGTGCCAGTTATGCACTACTATGGAGGATACGAATGCAAAATAAGGATTGGGAAAACCAAAAGACTGAAAGTGGCTATATGTGCGAGCAACGGCAGTTAATAGCATACAACAAATGCAAAGGGCTAGTGTTTCAAATGTTAGAGTTTATTTATTATTCTTTTTAGTCTTAGATCAATATGTAATATTAATTTTGGGCATTTCATGCTCAAAATTAATAATAGGGTCTATGTAGTAGTCAAATATTACAGTCTTACACCATGTAGGACAACATGCTACTTTGTTATTTTGTTAATTATTAATAAAAACTAGCCCTAGGCATAACCTAATGGATTACTAAAAAAAAAAGAAAAATTCCCAATAGCGTTCTCACAAGCAGGCAACAAATTATTTTAGACACTATCTTCAACGCCTCGCTCCTCTGTGCGCACCTCAACTAGGTGTAATTGTCATGATGTCGCGCTTATTGTCGAGGGCCAAATAAAAAAAATTACTCTGTGATTAAGCGTATTAAACTGACCCAACCCATAATCCCCTCTTTACACATTAAAACCAATCCCTCTTAACTGTATATCACTTAACAACAAGACCTACCATTACTAAATTCAAAACAAAGAAACTAAAAGCACTCTCTTCCTTCATCTATCTTCTTCTCCATTTCCATTGTTGTACTCCACCATGAGACAACATAAATCTTTCCTATCTTCTCTGTTTCTGTTAGTATTTCCGTTCTTTCTTCCTCTTCTTCTTATTTCAGTTCTAGCTTGCTCTTCTTTCTTCTTCTTTCCCTTCATAGTAATAACTCAACAATGATGGAAGTTGTGAAAGTGAATCCCAAACTCACGTCCTCTATACATATTCTATTGGCTGCTAATAGAAGTAATAGAACTACAATTCCCAGGTCGATTTGGGAGGGTGAGGCAGTCCCTTAATTGCAAAACTTCGAGTCCCTATCGGGTCCCAAGTCTAATTAACTGTTGTGAAAATTTTAAGCATAAGTATCAAGTATGGGGTGGCTCAACGGAGATGGGTAGTTGTTGGAAGATTTAAGGCCAAGGATTTGGATCCATCCCTCTAGAGGCCATGATTAGGATTGACTCTGTTACTCCACATATTGCTTTTTATTTTCGTGTTAATATTTTTTGTAAATATATTTTTCTGTTACTCCACGTATTGTATATATGTCATCACCCAAAATCCACGGCACCTAACCTAACCTGTTATATAAGCCAAATAATAGTAAACACAATTATAATAAAATTAATAAGTGAAATAACTAAATTATTGATAGTACAAGTCATAAGCCACTAAGACTTAGATTAACAACGTTAGCATGAAAATAAATACAATATATGTTTGGAATTCACATAAACAGATTACAAATATAAAACTACCAAGAACAAGTGGTAGCTATATCCGGAAAATAGGTACGTCTTCAGTGCCAGCTCCTGTCATCCACAGCATCCCAACTCCAAGATCTACATGCAACGTGTAAAAGTGTTATGAGTACAAACGCCCTCATGTACTCAACAAGTATCATAGCTAACATCGGCGAGGCATTAGAAGTAAAAATTATAAATGATACTCGCTAATCACCTGTACCGTTCATAATTCTAACAAGTACAAAACAGTAACTTAATCAAGTCATGAATCACAATAAAATCACATTGGTTCACATAATAACTTTACGTACTATGCTCAATCAACAATCCAACATATAAGGAAGATATGCAGATAAATAAGTAAAATACATACTTTACCCATCGACCGTGTACTCAAATCCCTCTTACACACTTGTTAAATACGAGAATAGTATTACCCACCAAAAATTTTAAAAGTATGTCAATTACATACCTCTTTTGCCATGTGTCACACGCGTGTATTACACATAAAAGAGCCGCGTGAAAACTAAAAATTCACCTGAAATTAAGTTTTTTTTTTAATTTTCTATTTTTTAACTATTTTCTTTTCAAATTAAAGAAAAAAAATATAACTCATGTCTTCTTCCCCAACCCCAAACCACAGCGTTTCCTCTCCCCCCCCCCCCCCCTCTCCCGTTGCTTCTTCTTCCCTGACCCCATCCTAGTTTTATCTACTCCTCATGTTTCGTCTCTCCAACTCCCATGATTAAGAAGAAGAAAAAAACATAGAAGTTATTGGGTCTTGTAAAAATCACCATTAATGACTTTTGAAAAAGCTTGAAAATTTAATCGGGTCTTGTTGATTTTGGTATTCCATGACCTAGAAATTTAGTTTGAATTCGTGATTATTCTTGAGTAAAATCTTACTTAATATTTTGACAAAATTTTAAAAACACCATTAACAAGTTTGAAGCTTTGGGTTTGAGCATGAATTTGAAATTTATATAAGGATTTGTGATGGATGTTGTTAACACTTGTTAAATATCATAATTGAATCTATAGTTAGGGAAGAAGGCTCTTGTGGTGGAAGGGTTGGTGGTAGTATGGTGGTGGTGGAGAAGATGATGGGGTTAGGAAGATGAGGAGATGGGTTTCTTTTCTGTATTTTTTTTTTCTTTGGGAAGATGAGAAGAGGGGTTTCTTTTTTTTTTTGGGGGGGGGGGGGGGGGCAGAGGTTCTTTTCATTTTTTCTTTTTTTTTTTCTCGATTTGACACGTGTCAGATGCTAATTGGCGCGTGTAAGAACAATCTTTAAGCAGTTGTGGTCAAATACCGAAGAGGTGTGTAATTGACACACCTTTAAAAGTTTTGGTGTGTAATATTATTCCCGTATTAAAGAGTTGTGTAAGAGGGATTTGGTGACAAGGTCGATGGGCATAGTATGTATTTTTCCAAATAAATAAGATAAATATCCATGAAAATTACAATGAAATGCAATAACCAAATATCAATTTGTTGCGGCGCCAACCCGATCCAAATAGCAATCACAATACGACTCTAAGTCCCACTGATAAACACCCGAATATGCATATTTGTCGGTGTACTTTCATCTCATAACTTGTGTTGTTACGGTAGGTTACATGAGTTTTTGTAGTGAATTATGCTCATTACGTGCATTCTTATCTATAGGAGCAAGTTGGAAGAAATGTGAGCAAAAGAAGTTAATTAGGGACCAAAAGACAAAAGAAAAACTTTGTTCGTTCATTCTCGCGTGCGCACGAGAGGGTTTAAAGGTGAGATTAGAGATAACGAAACCTTGGTGTGATTGTAGTGAGGCGGTGAATTAGTGACAACTAACATAGTTCGAGAGAATATATCTAGTAAATTGTGGTTGTTGCTCAAAAGAGAGATAAGACCTCCAAAGTACTCACGATTGGTAGAGAATATTTAGGCAAAATTATAGAAGACGTAGCGGGAAGGATTCCGACAATTGGGAAAATCATAACTCTAGACCTTCTTATTTTTTTCTCAAATTTTATCCTTGTTAGTTGATAATTTAATGCTTTATAATAGTTGTTATTTAGTTAGTTGGAATAAACATTATAATATTTATAACTAGAAAATTATTTGGACTTGTGTTTCTTAGAAATATTGAACAACTGTAGCTGAGACTTAGTTCTCTATGGGATTCGACTTTGGACTCGTAGATCGGAGTATATTTGCAGTAACCACTTATCCTTTTTAGAACTAGAGTTGGGCGTGATCAAATTTTGGCACCGTTGCCGGGGAACGAACCGTGTAGTTATAAGTGTACATATTGTTAGGTTGCAAGTTTGAACTTTTAGTTTTGTTTTCTTGTATTCGAATTTTTTTTTTTGTTTTACTTATTGATTTTAGAAACATGGCATCAAAGAATTATGAGAGTTTTGATGTTGGTAATTCTACTCTTGATCCTCCTTATGCATATTGTGGAGGAAACCACCCATGGAAAAATTATCAAAATATTCCCGAGAGTGAATTACGTGCACCAACTCAATCTTATGTGTGGAATGTGTGTGATATGTGTGGTAGTCAAGATGGTCACTTTCATGGTTGTGCTTATATGTCTTATCCTCCCCCAGCTCCTTACTATGATGGTTCTACTTTTCTGGTGAAGTTAATAGGAACAAAGAACACAGGGAAGTTCACTTGAAGGAGATCAAAGATGTGTTAAAGTGCCTCATGGAACGAAGTAAGGAGAAATAATTGCAAATACAAAGGCTAGGGGATACTAACCAAAGGCAATGGGATACTATCCAAAGGAAAGAGACAACTATTCTTAACCTGGAGGCACAAGTGAGGCAATTGGTTGAGGCTTTAAATTCTCAACAAGATAATATTATGAATTGTATCCAAGAGCAATGTGCAGTAGAGGCAGAAATTGAGGTGCCAATAGAGAGGGGTCCATAGTAGAACACCAACAATCAATCAAACTAGAATTTGAGGATGCCGATATTGAAAAAGATATACTAGAGTCAACCAAAGACATTGAGGATACATATTTAGTTGACTCTAGTATCATTGGTGTCGAGGATGTTTACAATTCCAAAGTTCATGTAGTTGAGCGCATTGGTCCACATTCCAAACATTTTTCCACATTGTGTTGGGATGATGATATGGAAATAGAGTTATCCAATCCAATTTAGGAGTCAAGGGATGAGGAACAAAGTACCTACTTTCTGATATTTTTCATGCTAGAAAGACAGAAATACACATCCCATCTAAAGGCCTAGAAGCGTAGAATATTATATTGTTTCCTTGGACCAGATAGAATTGGTCCACCGCCCCAAAAGCATAATCATAAAATTGAATCAAAACTAAGGGTTCAATTCATAAGCTCGAGGTGAATGAAAAAAGTAGTTTACGTCGTGTCACGGCGTTAAATCAGGCACTTGTTGGGAGGCAACCCAATTTTACTGCTTTCTATAAGTTCTATTTTTGTTCTATTGTGTTATTTTTATAGTGTCGATATTTTATTTTCTAGGAGCATGGAAAGAAAAGCTATTAGCAGGATGCAACAAAAAACTTGATTGTTGGAACTAAGAGTGAGGTATCCGCACGAAAGATCAATGCCCGAGAGAAGTCGGAGTATCCCATGAACTGCCCATGCATCAGCCTTTGGTCTACCAAGGAGTTTCTTTTACCCTCTTATATTTTTGGGTGTGCATTGGGGACAATGCATAATTTTAAGTGTGGGATGAAGAGACTGTTTGGGTGTTCCTGTGCTATTTTAGTTGTGTTATTGCATGTGTGTTGAAAAAAATATGAAAAAAAAATAATTAGGTAAAAATAATCCCCCTTTGTTTTTCTTATAGCCACGGTTCTTATCCAAGGGATGACTCTTTGAACCGGGTAGTAATTTTATTTAGGTAGAATTTTTAAAAAATTTGGACTTTTCCTGACGATGGACTTCTTTGACAGTTTTCTTGAGGCATTAAAGTCTAAAGAAAATGCAAAAAGATTTTCCTTTTTCTTTCTTCTGTAGAATTGATAATGGACTGGAAGAACTTAAGTATCAATATTTTTGATGTCTTATGCCGGGACTTAGAGTTGTAATATTTGAATTAGTTATCTTCTTCGTGTTCTATGTGCCCACATGCCTTGAGAATATATGTGACTTTCCATTGACGCTTAAGTTCATTTGTTGACTCCTGTGATTACTTCCCATGTGTTGAGTTAATATGATGACTATGCTTAGTTGTTTAAGTTGAGTGTCGGGTTTGAACCGTCCGGAGTGAATCATGTGTATTGTGTGATGTGAGGCTTGATTACATTATGTGCTATCATATGTTAGTCTAGAACTTGCCTTGTGTTACTCGAAGCGAAATAAGTAAGTTTTGTGATTCTAGGAGATGATGTAGGCGTTTCTTTGATTTCCCATTGAGCTAGAATGCCATCATAAATAAACTATCCGTAGATAGCCCATTTGAGCCTATAAACCTTTTATTTGGCACCCACATTACAAGTCGATTCCCAATTTTTTTTAACTAGATCTTTTGAACCTTTACCTCCGAAAGCACTTAAGTCGCTAGAAGAGTAAGGTGAGAGTTGAGGTAGATTTTGAGTGGAACCACAGAAAAGTCAAAAGGTGCACGTATCTTTTGAAAGATCATTAGTCGGGAAACCCAAGTGTGGAGAGTGTAGGGAAAAAAAAGAAAATAAATCAAATAAAATACAAAAAGAAAAATGAAAAAAAATAGAAACTATACCTCCTGTTCCTCTTATCCCAGATAGTTAGTGTGTAGTTGTGCTTAAAGAATAAGGGCCAAATTGTATATGATTTCGTGGCATTGCTTGAATTGGTCATGAAGAGTATGTATTTTAAAGTTAAGTATAGTGTATTAAAGTGCTTAGGAGGGTTAGTCACTATACCCAAATATATCCTACCCATCATTTAGCCCATACTAAAACCTGGAAAGACCTAATTAATCCTAGACCTCGCAAACTGAAATTAGTAGAGACATACACTACAGGCAAGCCTATGGTACGGCCTTGGGATGCACATGAATTTCTTTATGAGAGTGAGTGAATTCTTTCGATGTGTAAGTACTTAAATTATACTTGAATGCATATGTGAGTGTGTGGACTAATTTCTCTCTTTGGTTTGTGGTGAGGGCACGTGATCTACAAAGGATTGGTGAAGTCTAGACATTTTGAGTTGACACAATGAGTCATAGTAAGGAATGTATTGGAGTCATATTTAGAGGTTAGGATTTTAAAAGAAGTCGCAAAAATATTTTAAATAGTATTGGCGTGGGTCTACTTTGGAAGAAAGATGCCAATTGTTCTTTTGTTGAGTTTTAAGTGTTGGTATAAGCCATTATCATTGGTATGATTCTTGAGTATATTTTGAAAATGTGTTTCTTGCCATTGTGCTTAATATTGAAAGTTGCTCGAGGAAGAGCAAGAGTTTAGGTGTGGGGTGTTGATAAACAGCCAAAAATGCATATTTTTCGGTGTACTTTCATCTCATAACTTGTGTGGTTACGGTAGGTTACATGAGTTTCTGTAGTGAAGTATGCTCATTACGTACATTCTTATGTGTAGGAGCAAGTTGGACGAGATGTGAGCAAAAGAAGTTGATTTGGGACCAAAAGACAAAAGAATAACTTTGCTCATTCATTCTCACGTGCACACAAGAGAGAGAACGAGCTAGCTGAGGAAAAGCTTGAGAAAAAAATAGCGGATTATGACAAAAAGGCATGGAAGCGCATGAGAGAGTGAACGAGCTAATCTCAAAAGGCTATTTCGAAGTAGGCTTGTATTATTTCGCCCCATGCTAACCCTATCCCATATAAATAGTCTTTAAACTCACTTTTGAGAGGAGGGAACATTTTTAGAGAGGATTATCGACCAAAGGAGACAAGAACACACTAGGATCAAGGCGGAGAATTCTTCTACGAGTTTTTCACTTCCTTCTTCCTATTTTCATTATTGGTTATGAATCTAGTACTGTATTTTTACATACTATTATGAATAACTAATTCGTTATCTAGGGTTTTGATGGAACCTTTTGTAGTATGAATTCTTATTACGTTTTTATATACTTGAGCCGTTGGATTTCTCTGTTTGTTCAACTACGTGTTTATTGTTATTGATTGAATGACATCAATTAACTGTGTCTATTTAGTGTGTATATTGCTCGAGAGAGAGTACGTAGTTAGGTAGTTATTGAACATCATCACTCCTAATATATGTGAGAGATCAATATAGAGGGTTTAAAGGTGTGATTAGAGATAACGAAACCTTGGTGCGATCGTAGTAAGCGGTGAATTAGTGTCAGTCAGTGTAGTTCGAGTGAATATGTCTAGTTAATTGTGGTATTTGCTCGAAAGAGAGATAAGACCCCCAAAGTAATCACGATCGATAGAGAATATTTAGGCGAAACTACAGAAGACGTAGCAGAAAGGATTCCGACAATTGGGGAAATCATAACTCTAGGCCTCCTAAATTTGTCTCAAATTTCATCCTTGTTAGTTGATAATATTACTGCTTTATAATAGTTGTTATTTTATTAGTTAGAAATAAATATTATAATCTTTATAACTAGGAAATTATTTGGACTTGTGTTTCTTAGCGATATTGAACAACTGTAGGTAAGCCTTAGTTCTCTGTGGGATTCGACTCCGGACTTGTAGATCGGATTATATTTGTAGCAACCGCTTATACTTTTTTAGGATTAGAGTTGGGCTTGATCACCCACATCAGAATCTCAATAACCAAACCAATCCACAGACTCAATATCACAATCCACCCGGCGTGGCCAAAGTCTCAATATCACAATATGTACGGCATGGTCACAGGATTAATATCGCAATCCGTCTGGCATGGTCACATGCTCATTATCAAAATCTGCCCGAATTGGTCACAAGCTACCAGTCCAATCCATATCACGCAGAAAGTAGATATACAATACATGTAAATGATTAATGAACATCAAATTTCATACTCCTGAACTGGTATAAGTGACATGTTAAGGTGTATGCATGTGCAAAGTGTGATATTATAGCTCAAACAAGCAAATACATCACGAATATAGAAGTTATCAGGTTCAATAGGGAGATTAACCACTATATCATGAAACATAGCTCAAATATCTCACAACAAGGGTACAATTATAAAAATCATCACAATGCGAAGCTTAACAATCAATTTAAGGCATATCATAGCCTAAGCACTACCCCGAGCATGAATAATTACCCTGATGCATGCACATAGGCCTAACCCCATCCATATGCACCACCCATAGCACGTAGCTATCACAAATAACTCAAGTAACTAGTGTCTCAACTAAGTTTAGGTAAAATACTACTCACGCAACCGAAATAAATACTCTAGAAGCGCCATCCCGCACAAAATCAACCTCCGGACGGCTCAAAACTATCCAAAAGCAACTTAAAAATATTAAATAATGTCATAGGAAACGAACCCAAATGATAAATGTTGAATCTTTAATCAAATACTAAAATTCAACCCGAGCTCGCACTCTGGAACCCGACAAAACTCACAAATTCCGATAACACATTCGAAGACGAGTTCAACCATACTAGTTTCACTCAAATCCGACTCTGAATCGATGTTCAAATCCCAATTATTTTCTTTTGAAAATTTTTTAAAAAAAACTCCCCCAATTTCTCTTACAGATTCATCAATCCAACGCAAAAATCAAAGATAGAATCATGTAGAATAATCAAAATCGTGAAAATTTCCTCCAAAATCGCCCAAATCCAAGCTGCCAAACTCAAAATGTGGTAAAATGAGTAAAACTCTCAAATATATAAAATATGCCTAGGCATCTCTGCATCTGCAGACCAAACAACAGCATTTGCAGCGTCGTATCTCGACTAACACCTCGCATCTGCGAGTTTCCTTGAAGCCGCAACCAACCGCATCTACGAACACCTCGCATATGCGGACTCGCAGATACGGAAAGAGCTTCACATCTCCGCACACTCCCACCCTCTGCTAACATCGCATATGTGAACACTCTAGGCATTTGTTCTTCCACTTCTGCAGTCAATCTCCGCATTTGCGGACTATGCTCCTATGCCACCTCTTCTGCTTCTGCGCACTAGTTATCGCAGATGCGCCATCGCATCTGTGCACCTCCCTTTGCATGTGCGATTGCACCAGGCATGCCAACCTTCAACCAAACTCAACCATCTTTCGGGGGGTAAGAAACCCACCCGAGTACCTTGGGACACCGCCCGAGCATATCAACAAGTCCCAAAACATAATACGAACCTATTACTCGAGGCCTCAAAACTACACAAAATAATATAAAAATCACGAATCACACCTCAATTCAAGCTTAATGAACTATTTCAAATTTCTAAATTCCAAACTTACGCCGAACACGTCTAAGAAACTCGGAATCACCTCAAATTTTGCACAAAATTTTTAAATGACATAAGTAACCTATTCCAATTTTTGGAACAATAATCCGTATCCGACAACATCAAAATCAACTCCCGGTCAAACCTATAAACTTTCTAAACCTTCGAATTACCAACTTTCGCCAATTAGAGCCAAACCCTTCTAGAAGCATCCAAATGCAAATCCAGGAATACGTCCTAGTCCAAAATCACCATTCGGACCTAATGGAACCATCAAAACTCTGACTCGAGGTCAACGACAAAGAAATTCAAACTTGGTCAACTCTTCCAACTTAAAGCATCTAAAATGAGAATCATTCTTCAAATCAATACCGAACCACTCAAAAACCAAAAACAACACACAACAAGTGATAGTACACCATATGAAGCAACTCATGACCTCAACCACCAAACTGAATGCAGATCAAAACGACCGGTGGAGTCGTTTATATATATGTGCATGTATACATACATACGTACATACATACATACATACATACATACATACATACATACATACATACATACATACATACATACATACATACATACATACATGCATGCATACATGCATGCATACATACATACATGCATGCATACATGCATGCATACATGCATACATGCATACATGCATACATGCATACATACATACATACATACATACATACATACATACATACATACATACATACATACATACATACATACATACATACATACATACATACATACATACACACACACACACACCGATACACATATAATTGTAGGTGATTTATTTACTTTTTAATTATATATTAATAACAAAATAATACCAAAACAAGAGATAAGAGATCATCTTACTGAGTGAGTTGGCGACGTGAATTTTTTTCTCAAAACATACTGATGGTAGAGATTTGTTTAGCCAAACTTGGCTAAACCCACACCATATATATATATATATATATATATATATATATATATATATATATATATATATATATATATATATATA
>ML331662.1:128686-148573 GCA_005239505.1 Nicotiana paniculata
CTGTATATATATATATATATATATATATATATATACAGTGACTTGGAACCTCTCTTTGGCCGAGGATCCTATTTATCTTCTTCTTTTTTTCTTTTTTTGCATTTTTCTCTTATTTTTATTTAAGTAAATTAGCTCAATAATAGCTTGAGTCTTTCTGATTCCCCTACTTTTATTATACTCAAAATGACACCTTCTTAAACTTTCTACCATTTCAAAATGACACCTTTTTTAACTTTCTTCTATTGTTTCAAACTCTTTCCCTTCCCCATAATTGCTTATTAATTAGATACATTAACATTTCATATATTATGTTTAAATAATGGCTAATGTGTTTAGCACCCTTTGTTAGCCTATGTCACCTTCTTAGACCAAGCTTGTTTCGTAACACGCCTCTTTCCTTGGCAAAGTAGTGCACAATCTTCATTTTCCTATGGTATATATCCTCCTTTCTCATTGTTTATTTCAATCCATTGTCTATGTATGTGTTTTTTATATTCAATATTTGTTTATTTTTTATTTCTATTCATCTAAATATTGATATCTTCAACCATAACCTTTGTTAAAGTTGTGATTTTTTGTGCATGTGTAAGCAGTGATGCAAAAGTTTTGTAGTTAATGATGCAGTAAGTGAAGCAGCCGAGAATGAATTTCTGCAAGTGTAACGATCCGGCCTATCGTTTAGAGAATTAAAGTCCCGTTTGGACTTGGGCTTGTGTCCGAATTTGGATTTGGATGTCCGCACGGTAATTTTAAGTATTTCGGTGAAAGTTGGAAAAGTTAAAATTTAGAAGATTGAGAGGATTGACCAAGAGTTGACTTTGGTGATATCAGGGTTGGAATGTGATTTCGAGAGTTGAAACAGCTTTGTTATGTCATTTGGGACTTGCCTGCAAAATTCGACGTTATTCCGGGTTGATTTGATGGACGACGGGAGTTTTAGAAGTTGGAAGATTTGAAAGTTCATGACTTTGATTCATGGTGTGATTCGTAGTTTTGACGTAGTTTAATGTGATTTGAGACCTCGAGCGAGTCCGTGTTAGGTTATGGAACTTGTTGGTGCGTTTAGACAGGGTCCCGGGGGCCTTGGGTGTGTTTCGGATGGGCTACGAGTATTTCCTTCTATTTTGGACTGCTAATATGCTGGTGTCTGGTATCCTTCATCGCGTTCGCGATGGAGCAATCGCGTTTGCGTAGTGTAATTTTGGAGGATGAAATATTTCCTCTTCGCGTTCATATCCTTCTTCTCGCGTTCGCGTAGGTATGCAATTCCTTCTTCGCGTCGTGTTCGCGTTCGCGTTCGCGTACTACTTCACGTATTCGCGTAGCTTAGTCGTTGGGCCATCAGATTTTCCTCTTCGCGTTCGCGAGCGGGCTGTCGCGTTTCCGAAGCACATCTTGGAAGCCTTCATTTTTTTTCTTCTTCGCGAACGCGGAAAGTCTTTCGCATTTGTGCATTAATACCTGATCAGAATATAAGGTAATCTATTTCGAAGGTTAGCCATTATTATCATTTTTGGAGCTCTAGAGCTTAGTTTTGATCGATTCTTTGTGAGGTTTTCAAGCAAATCAATTGGGTAAGTGTTCTTCACCTAGAATTTATTATATTCCATGATTTTATCTTTATTTTTATCATTAAATTAGTATTTTGAGTTGAGGGAAAATGGGGATTTTGAAGAAAACCTTCCAAATGTAAAATGATGATTTGAGGGACGAATTTGAATCAGAATTTGATAATTTTAGTATGGTTGAACTCGTATCGGAATAGGTGTTCGGGTTTTGTGAAATTTATCGGGTTCCGAGGTGCAGGCCCGTAGGTCGACTTTTTTGGTTTTTAGATTTTGATAAATATTAAGGCTTTATGATTTGGACTAGCCTCTTATGAGTTTTATTTATGCTTTGAAGTTATATTGGCTAGATTTGAGCCGCCCGGAGATTATTTCACCCGAGAAGTTCATTTTAGAGTATCGATCTGTCTGCTTTGAGGTAAGTATCTTGCCTAACCTTGTAGGGGAACTACCCCTTAGGATTTGAGTCTTTTATGCTAATTGTATCATGTAAAGTCCGTGTATGCAAGATGAAGAGTGTGTACGCGGGCTTATTTGTGGAAAATTGACCTTTTAGGGCTCGTAGGTTCTTATCTTCATTAGATATGAAGTCTTTTTATTATGTTAAGTTTTTCCCATTTACTAGTTTCATCTATACGTGTTTTATTTGAAATTAATTGCTTCATGTTCAACTCTTATTGCCTATTTGACTCTTGTGTGTCTTAACTAAAGTTGTTGCCTCTTCGATTTCCATGCCATCCTCTCTTGACTGCTTATCTTTATTTTAAATTATTATTATCTCTTCTGTAATATTTTATTCTTAATTGAGGTCATGATTATCCTTTATGTTGCTTATCCTTAATTGTAATTGTTGTACCTTTTTTCGTGAGTGCTAAATCCTAAATGAAGTTATTTATCCTTTATCATAGTTATCTTATCATTATATGAAATTATTGACTCGTGATATCTTCCTTGTTGTTGAATTTCACTTATGTGGAGGTCATTGCTACACAGTATCTCTTCCTTGTTGAGCTATTTCTAGGTGGTATCGTTATTTACTGTTGTGTCTTTCCTTGTGAGTTCGTTTCTTCCGTTTCTTTGAGTTTTGGAATTTCTGAGTTGATTTATTTGTCGCACTCTTGTGTTATTGTCACTGTTGTAGTTGTATTGTTGTTGTGATGCACGAGGTTTTTACCGTGCGGTTGTTATTGTGATGCACGAGGTTTCTGTCATGCAGTTGTTATTGTGATGCACGAGGTTTCTGCCGTGCGGATGTTATTGTGTTGCACGAGGTTTCTGTCATGCTATTGTTACTATTGATATTTGCACATGCGATGTGACAAGATGGGCTATATATGTAGGTCGCGCATGTGGCGAGACAAGATGGGAACATTATTATGCACGTGTGGAGAGACAAGGCGGGCATTCACTTTATTAATGCTCACGTGGCGAGACAAGGTGGGCTATGTCGGGGATCAATTGTGATGACTTGTGATGGGCCAGGGAATTCTTATTGTTTTTATTTGTGTAGTGGTGTGCCTACTCTGTGTGAGTTATACCGTTTTCATTTCGTGATGATCGTTTCTTATGAGTCATTCATTGTCGCTACTCTTACTTGTTGACTGGAACTGTGATAGAACACGTGCACAAGCATACACGTAGTTAATCACCCCTAACGATTTAAGAAAATGGATCCTGATGTTAGTGATCATTCCTACACACCCTCGTCTGGTTATATTGGCATGTGCATCGTTCGTGCAATTGGTTGTAATGAAGGCACAAAATGCCAAGTGTTTAGGATTCACAAATTAGGACCTGTGAATTATGAATTATTTTGAGGTTCGGTACCTCATGGAGATTATTGGATAAAACCTTATGTGAAAGTGGTTATTTTCATCTAGTTGCTACTTTTCTTTCCTTTAATTGTATTCACCGGATTTTAAACTGTGTCCAACTTACTCTTCTGTGTTGTTCTTGTGGTGTTCCGCTGTTAATGGTAGTTTCTATTTTCTATGGTAAGCATTGTATCATTATTGTCATTATGCGTATTTGTGTTGTACTCTGTTAGTTCTCCACTTATATTTGCTCAGGTTATTTATTCCAGTAGGTGTATTGATTGTTCCTCGTCATTACTCTACCGAGGTTAGTCTTGATACTTATTGGGTACCTCTGTGCTATACTCATACTATGCTTCTGCATATTTTTTGTGCAGATCCAGGTATTTCGGAGTCAGTCGATCATTAGCTAGCTGTACGGATTTTGCTGTGGACAATCAAGGTAAACCTGTTGCTGCATTCGTAGACTTCGTAGTCACCTTCGGATGTTGTGTTTATAGTGTTTGTCCTTATTTCAAAACAGTTGTATTTGCAGACCTCCTAGAATAGTCAGATGTTTGTTAAATAGTCAGATGTTGGTTAAATATTGTTGCTATTTCCATTAATGTTAGGTTGACCTAGTTCCTAAGACTAGGTGCTATCACGACACCCAACAGAGGAAATTTGGATCGTGACAGCAAGTGGTATTAGATTTTTGGGAGGTAAAATTATTGTCTCTGACATGCAAAATTTATATTTTTATGTTTTTGCACAATAAATTTGTCCAATATATTGATATACTAGGGCCACCATCACGCACGAGTATCACCATTGTTGTGTTATATATATATATATATATATATATATATATGTGTGTGTGTGTGTGTGTGTGTGTGTGTATGTGTGTGTGTGTGCTGACATGGCAGCTCTTATAGACTAGGAAGTGTATTTATATTTCTCAAATTTTTGGGATTTTCTCTATTTTAATATAAGATTCTATATCCATTACACTTAAAATATGAGATTTTAATTGCAGTTCCATAATAAATATAGAAAGAGAAAGGCATTTTTTTCAAAACAAACAAATGCTACTGTAGGCATGTGAATTTTATTAAAATTAAATTCATAAAATAATTTGGATTTTATTGGTCCAAATAAATATTATGAGCTAATATAATTGAATTAAGTCCAATATATATGGATTAAATAAATAAGTCTTAATCCATTGTGCTATCCCATGTAATTGGGCTAAAGCGATTAGCCCATTTCATTAAGCCCAAAATATCATTTTCCTAGAGGCCCATTTTGGTGCCACGTATCAAATAACGTGGCACGCCAAGTCAAGCGGAAGAGCCAATAGGATCGTGTCACGTGTGCAAGTGACATGTTCTGGTCAATCAAATACGATCATATCACACTTCAATTTTATTGGTCGGAAAGAGTTTGTTCTTACCACAACTCCTCCCTCCACAACTATAAATAGGGATCTCCATAACCCAGAAAAGACACCAGAAGTTATAACAAGAAGCAAGAGGGAGCTCGTGGATCAAACGCTGCGGATTTCTCTAAAAGCTACAAGCATTCAACTATTCAAGTGTTCTAAGGATTAAAAGATCAAGACGAAGATTCAAGAACAAGCTGCAAGCCCTTGGATTAAAAATACGTCAAGATCAAGATCAGGCCTCAAGCACTTAGATTAAAATAAAATAAAATTCAAAGATTAAGATCAAAAGCTCTTTTTATTTACCGCTGAAAAGTAGAATCAGAGGATTCATAGAGATGTTAATACTCAAATATTTGAAATAAAATACTACGATTGTTGCGATATTTTTCGGTCTTGATTTTATTTTCTCGACGCAAATTTATTGTCTACAAATTCTGGCACGCCCAGTGGGACAATATCTACCTCCCATCTCAACTTTTAATCACCAAAGTTCAAGAACAACGAAAATGGATTCCAAGAAAATCAACTCCAGTTCAACTTCCACCAAGGCTTCTAATTCCAGGTTCTACGCTGATGTGGAAAACATACTCGAAGTTACCTTTTGGAAGCTTTGGACCAGTTACGTGGAGCAAAGCAAGCTCGTTAGGACAACAAGCACCCCAAGTGTCGTCCACATCTACCCCTGTTTTCGGATCTTCATCCTCAAAAGGATCAAGATCTTCCACAAATGCACCTGAAGGAGAAAGCGATGTTGCTGAAAAGATCAAGAAAACTCTTGCTCTGCTTGACCTCTCCGGATCCAAGCACTCTGTTGTGAAGGAAGATGATGACGCTTCAAGTGATGGATCCTCCCCACTTACACCACATAGAGTGAGCCAATCAAGGATCAATTTGTGTGAAACTCCATGCTACTCTCCATCGTCCATGACAATCATGCAATCCATGGTGACAAACACTTCATCTGTGGAGGAGCAGTTGGCAAACTTGACGTAAGCAATCGCTGGCTTGACCAAGTGCATGAAAAATCAAGATGCTAGAATCTACAAGCTAACCGATAGGGTGGGAATCTTGATGGAAGAAAAATCCACCCATGCGCCTGGCAAACTCCCAGAAGTTCAAGAGATTAATCCTCCCCCACGACAAGTTGCATCCACTAAGGAAATTTCAGTCTCTTCGGAAGGGATGATTCCAATCGATCAACTGAAGGAGTTCATCGAAGGAACTATTAAAAGCAAGTACGAAGTTGCTACCAAGTCTTCCCTTACATACGCAAATCCGTACACTGCAAGGATCGATATGTTGAAAATGTCTGCTGGCTATCAACCTCCAAAGTATCAACAGCTTTATGGTAAAGGCAATCCAAAGCAACATGTGGCGCACTTTGTTGAGACATGCAACAACGTTGGGACTTATGGAGATTAACTCGTCAAACAGTTTGTCCGCTCGCTAAAAGGAAATGCTTTTGATTGGTATACAGACCTCGAGGCAGGATCTATTGATAGTTGGGATCAACTAGAACAAGAGTTCCTCAATCTCTTTTATAGCACAAGGTGCACTGTGAGCATGGTGGAACTCACAAATACTCGTCAACGGAAGAGTGAACCAGTTATCGACTTTATCAATCGTTGGAGGAATGCAAGCCTCAACTGTAAAGACAGGATTACTGAAGCTTCTGGAATAGAGATTTGCATCTAAGGTATGCATTGGGTATTGCGCTATATCTTGCAAGGTATCAAGCCTAGCACATTTGAAGAACTTGCAACTCGTGCCCATGACATGGAATTGAGCATGGACTCCACTGGAAATGAAAGGCTGCCCATCTATGAACCTCGCAAAGGGAACGACAAGCAAGAAGTCAGAAAATGGGGCAAGTTTATACCAAGATCTGAAAATAAAGAAGTTATGAATGTCAACACATCACCTATGAGGTTCACGACGAAGGTGAGCAAAAGCAGAGTATGAAATCCACTTCGTTTCAAGATAAGCCAAGTGGAAAGTTAACTCTAAAATAAATGCAAGAGAAAGAGTACCCATTTCTGGATTCGGACGTGCCAACTATTTTTGAAGAACTCCTCGAGTTAAATCTCATTGAGATTCCGGAGATGAAGCGACCAAATGAAGCTGGGAAAATTGATGACCCAAATTTTTGCAAATATCATCGACTTGTGAGCCACTCTCTGGACAAGTGCTTTGTCTTCAAGGACAAAGTTATGGACTTGGCTCGTGAAAAGAAGATCGTGCTTGAAGATGAGAAAGCAAGCGCAAACCAAGTCTCTATCATATTTGGCTCATTCAATCCAGACAAATTATGTAGTTCTAAAGAAAGTAAAGATAAAGAATTACTGGAGAACCACAAAGTTGAAGACGGTCAACCTGAGGACGATGAAGGTTGGACGTTGGTGACTCGTCGTAGGCGCCACAAAAGGAGCCCACGAACAGGATCAATGGAACAACCAACAAGGAAAATAATGGTGAAAAGGCCTAGGAGATGGAATCCAGTTAAGCATGAAGATAAAGCGAAAGTGGAGGTGCATCACCCTCAAAATCCACGACATTCGATGACCTTGGAGGAGTTTTTAGCAAGTTGGTTTCGCACGAAGATTTCCCATGGGAGTATTGATGCCTCTTGTTTCCATGCTGACGAAGGGAAAGAAAAGAGTGATGACCTACCGTTGGCACCATCCTCGGAAAATCTTATAGAGTCCACTCCTCAAGAAATTAATGCTTGTGAGGAAAAAATCACGTTCACAAATGACGACCTTCTGCTAGGTGATACTCCTCATAACCGCCCATTATACCTAGTTGGCTATATGCGTGATGAAAGGGTAAATAGAATTTTCGTTGATGGAGGATCCTCAGTGAACATTTTGCCAATTCGCACTGTGAAAGAACTTGGTATTCCATGAACGAACACTCAGAAAGTCGTGTGATGATCCAAGGATTCAACCAAGGGGGGCAAAGAGCCATAGGCGCGATCAGTCTGGGAATCACTATTGAAGATATGCAATCAAGTGCATGGATGCATGTGATCGATGCAAAGAATTCATACAATGTTTTGCTTGGAAGGCCTTGGATACATGAGAATAAAGTAGTTCTATCTACCTACCATCAATGTTTAAAATACTACGAGGGTGAAGTCGAGAAGACGATAGTTGCTGATGATGAGCCATTCACCGAGGCAGAGTCACACTTCGCCGATGCAAAGTTCCACTTGAAGAACCGCATTGTGAAGGAGCTAAAAGTTGATGATGGCATGAAAAGAAAGAATAACGAGCCCATAACCAAAAGGGCTGAGGTGACTATTGGTAAAGCCAAATCCATTAATAAGGAGGTACAACCCAATGTGAATAAATCTCATAGAGGGGATATTGCATCTTATGGCAATAAAGCAAGTCCTAAGCTCCAATATGTCCCTAAAAGGAAGAAAGACGAGGGCGAATCATCTAATCCCCAAACCAACACGCTAAAGGAGTTAAATCTTCCAGTAAAATGAATTGAGGCAGTAAAGTTGTCCTCAAAGCCGCTTGCAAGATTTGTAACCCAAAATCCTCTGTAGAAAGTGGCACTCCCTATAAAGCTGACAGATGAAGGTTTTGATCCTAACGCTTACAAGCTATTTGGAAACGCTGGATACAATCCCAATGAGCCATCAAAGTTAGGGAAGCTCCCATTAGAAGCTGAAACGAGGCAACCACATTAAGTTTTGGGATACAAGCAACCGTCACCAGTGCGCATCTTAGTAAGAAGGGCGAGTAGCAATTATATCACTATAGAAGATGAATCTGCCACTTCTAACAGGCCTTCTGTCTTTGACCGACTTGGAAAATCAACTGTGAGAACCTCCGTATTTGAGACATTGAATCCATTAAAGAAGGGGAATAAGTTCCAGAGAAGTTATTGAAATACAAGAACACCTGTTTCGCCCAAAATTCAGAAGATCTCTAAAAATTTCCAGGTTGGTTCCTTCTAGAATGAAGCGACAAACAAAAGTCATGGTTTCGTGTGATGAAGTACTGAAGGTGAAGCCATACACTGTGGTCTACACTAAATAATGTGATGACGACGAAGAAAGCGTGGGTTTTTCGTATCATGTCACTATACAAGGCGAGAACAGTGTTCCATCTTCAATGGAGGATAATGCAAAATTTGAGGATGTTTCACCATGTTATCACATATCCTTCAATGATGGGGACCCTCAAGAAGATGAATATGTGAAAGATGCTCCCCTGTAACTTGAAGAAGGGGTGAAGGCAACAGCTGATGCCTTAAAAGAAGTTAACCTTGGCACTGATGAAGAACACACCTACCTAAGTGCTTTAATAGAAATTGACGAAAAAGCACTTATATTGAATTACTCAAGGAGTTTAGGGATGTCTTTGCTTGGAGTTACAAAGAAATGCCTGGCTTGGACCCTAAAGTGGCAGGTCATCACCTTGAGGTCAAGAATGGTGCTCGTCCTGTTAAGCAAGCTCAAAGGCGTTTTAGGCCGGACTTGGTTCCCTTGATTGAAACCGAAATTAACAAACTCATCGAAGTTGGCTTTATTCGTGAAGTTAAAAACCCAACTAGGTTTCAAGTATTGTCCCTGTAAGGAAGAAAAATGGCCAGATTCGAGTGTGCGTTGACTTTAGGGATCTTAACAATGCGTGTCCGAAATATGAGCTCCTGCTTCCCATTCCAGAACTGATGATCGATGTACTACTGGTTACGAGGAAATGTCATTTATGGGAGGTTCATCAGGCTATAACCAAATTTGCATGGCGCCAAAAGATTAAGAGCTTACTGCATTCCGTACCCCCAAGGGTATTTATTGTTACAAGGTAATGCCTTTTGGCTTGAAGAACGCTGGTGCTACTTACCAAAGAGCTATGCAGAATATCTTTGATGATCTTCTCCACAAGAATTTTGAATGCTATGTTGATGACTTGGTGGTGAAATCAGGAAAGAAAAGCGACTACTTGAAAGACTTGAGAATGGTGTTTGAGTTGCTCCGGAGATACCAACTTAGGATGAGTCCATTAAAATGCGCCTTTGGAGTTACCTCCGGAAAGCTCCTAGGTTTCATTGTCCGACATCGAGGGATTGAAATAGATCAAGCTAACGTAGATGCAATCTTGAAAATGCATGAGCCTCGCAATATTCATGAATTGAAAAGTCTGCAAGGAAAGCTAGCATACCTTAGGAGATTCATCTCAAACCTAGTTGGGCGGTGCCAACCATCCAGCCGCCTTATGAAGAAAGGTGTCCCTTTCAAATGGGACCAAGCGTGTAGCAATGCCTTTGAGAGTATTAAATCCTACCTGATGAAGCCTCCAGTTTTGGCAGCCCCTATACTTGGAAAGTCGTTGATACTATACATTTCAGCACAAGAAAGGTCTGTTGGAGCGTTGTTGGCCCAAGAAAATAGTGAAGGGAAAGAAAACTGCCTTTACTACTTGAACAGGATGATGACACCAAATGAGCTGAATTATTCGCCAATTGAAAAGTTATGTCTGACACTAGTCTTCTCAATCCAAAAGTTAAAGCACTACTTTCAAGCTCATGTCGTTTGTTTGGTTTCTAGAGCAAATCCCACCAAGTTCGTGATGTCAAAACCTGTCCTTAGTGATCGACTAGCAAGGTGGTACCTCCAGTTTCAATAATTTGAAATCGTGTACATCCCACAAAACTCTATAAAAGGACAAGCATTAGCGGACTTCTTGGCATATCACCTTATACTTGATGATTGGGAGCTAACTGACGAACTACCTGATGAGGATGCCATGGTCATTGAAGTTCAGCCTCCATGGAAGATGTACTTTGATGGTGCTGCACATCGCGGAGGAGCTAGTGCTGGCGTAGTATTTATAACTTCTCAAGGTAAAGTTCTGCCCTACTCTTTTACGTTGACGCAACTCTGCTCTAACAACGGTGTTGAGTATCAAGCATAATACTTGGGCTTGAGATGGCTGTCTAAACAAAGCAGTTGCAATTGCAAGAGGCACATTCTGGAGTATGTGGGTCACACCAGTCTGGACCAAAGCTCCACTTCCATATAAAAAGGATGGGATATTATTGGCCAACGATGGTAAACGATTGCTTGGACTACGCTCAAAGATGCAAGGCTTGTCAATTCCATGCGAATTTTATTCATCAAACTCCTGAAGTGTTACACCCGACTATTGCATCCTGGTTGTTTGACGCTTGGGGATTCGATGTTGTTGGACCACTTCCAAAGTCCTCTGGTGGGCACCTATACATCTTGGCTGCAACTGACTACTTCTCAAAATGGGTTGAAGTTGTTGCTCTTAAGGAGGTGAAGAAGGAAAATGTTGCAAGTTTTATCCAAGTAAACATTATCTATCGCTTTGGCATTCCTCGTAACATAATAACGGATAATGGAAAGTCGTTCGACAATAGGTTGATGAACAAGATTTGTGAACTCTTTGGCTTCAAGCAATGTAACTCTTCTATGTACAATGCTGCCGCCAATGGTCTAGCTGAGGCATTCAACAAGACATTATGTAACTTGTTAAAGAAAGTCGTCTCCAAATCCAAACGGGATTGGCATGACCATATGGAGGAAGCTCTGTGGGCATATAGGACAACTCACCGCACGCCAACACAAGCGACCCCTTATGTACTCGTTTATGGAGTTGAAGTCGTCTTACCACTTGAGCATCAAATACCTTCATTACGACTGGCTATTCAAGAAGGGATCACTAACGAGAAAATGCTCGACTTCGATTAGCAGAGTTGGAGGCTCTTGATGAGAAGAGGTTGGAAGCTCAACAGAGTCTTGAATGCTATCAAGCTCGATTGTCTCGCGCCTTCAATAAGAAAGTTCGCCCGAGATCCTTTCAAGTAGGAGATCAAGTACTTGCCATAAGAAGACCCATTATTACTTCCCATAAACCTGTAAGGAAGTTCACTTCAAAATGGGATGGGTCGTATGTCGTGCAAGAAGCTTATTCAAGTAAGGCTTACAAGCTGGTTGATGCAGATGGCATGAGAATCGGCCCTATAAATGGCAAGTTTCTAAGAAGTATTATCCTTGAAGTTTCCACGCTCCTTGACGCATGAGCCTAAACTGCATGTTCGAATGCTCCTTGACGCATGAGCCTAAACTGCATGTTCCTATACTCCTGGTCCGCATGAGTCTAAACTGTGTACGGCCCACCTAAAAAAAATGAGTCTGCTAGGTTGAAAACCTCGAAAGAGGCGACCTAAGCAAAAGTTAGGACATATAAAAAAAGTCCACTAGGTTGAAAAGCTCGAAAGAGGCGGCTTAGGCAAAAGTTAGGACATAAAGAAAATATATTTATATAAAAAATACCCATTCTGAAGTACGATATGACTTGATCCTCTGCACTGAGGTACATAGGCAGCTTAGACTTTTATTCTGAGTTCAGTCGCATGATTTCAAAAGATACATAGTGTCCCAATCGTTGTTCGAATGAAATACGATGGAACGTAATTCATTCGACCATCACTTGAAAATCGAGCTGAGATACCATTCTTCGATTAAACTTTGGATCCCATTTGATTTAAATGGGCAAGCCGCTATGGTAAATTGATGTCTTCAATGAAACAATGACAGTCTTTTTAGGAGGCTACAAAGTATTTGCATTAAAGTCTGGGGATTCACTATATCTTCATGTTCGCATAACCTTCAAGTTTATTGGCCTTCATATCCGCTCACTGTCCTAAAAAGGGGGAAGAGTGACAATTGTGATCTTGGAAGAGAGCATGGATAAGTAAAAAATTTCACCTCAGACGTAAAAAAAGGGGGGGGATGTCTGTGTCAGACTTTTTTTTTAAAGATTTTTGTTGCAAACTTTTAAAGGTGCTCGTCTCAAACTTTTAAAGGAATTCGAATTTGTAAAGGTTTTCGTTGCGAACTTTTAAAGGTCTTCATCACGAGCTTTTAAAGGTCTTCATCGCGTGCTTTTAAAGGTCTTCACCGCGAACTTTTAAAAATCCTGACCACGAGCTTTTAAGGATCTTTGCGCGAACTTTTAAGGATCTTCGCACGAACTTTTAAAGGTCTTCATCATGTGCTTCCAAGGGTCTTCGCCAAAAACTTTTAAAAGTATTCATCGCGTGCTTTTAAAGGTTTTCACCGCGAACTTTCAAAGGTCTTCACTGTGAATTTTTAAAAATCCTGACCACGAGCTTTTAAGGATCTTTTCACGAGATTTTAAAGGTCTTCATCACGAGCTTTTAAAGGTCTTCATCACGTGCTTTTAGAGATCTTCACTGTGAACTTTTAAAGGTCTTCAGCACGAGCTTTTAAAGGTCTTCATCGCGTGCTTTTAAAGGTCTTCACTACGAACTTTTAAAGATCCTGACCACGAGCTTTTAAGGATCTTTGCGCGAACTTTTAGGGGTCTTCGCCACGAACTTTTAAAGGTCTTCATCGCGTGCTTTCAAGGTCTTCGCCACAAACTTTAAAGGTCTTCATCGCATGCTTTTAAAGGCCTTTACCGCGAACTTTTAAAGGTCTTCAATCTTAACAGCCAGCTACATTGACAGTAATATCTACGGTAGTCGGGTCATATTGAGAGTAATCTCTCTGGTAGTTGGGTCATGAGAATAATCTCTCTGATATTTGGGCGGGGATGAGTACCCATCCCCTCACACTCTAAGATTAACTTCTTCATGCGTGGATCATCTTTTTAAACAATAACATATCGATCTTGTTTGACCTACAAAAAAACGACAGAAAAGGGAAAACACAGAAAAAAAAAAGAAAAAAAAAAGAAAAATTCACCGGCCAACGACGGTTTGGCCTGAGCACAATGCGAATTGATACTGCAATTAAAAGAGCATGATGCTTTATATAGAAAGCAGAGGTCTATACTGACCTAGGGTTGTTTCGATGTGGGATATGTTATTTGCATGCAGTGTCCTAGTTGAGATGGGTAATGAATGATGGTTGTGCACGTAATCATCGATATGCGGCTGGCATAGAGTTCTCTTTTCCATAGGATAAGGAATTCTACATGCTCTTTATTTCCAGATAGTGACAAATGGTGAAAAGAAGATATGTCGTTTGTACACCTATGATATCTACTTGGACAATGAAATATTTGCTCAGTTTTTGTTTAAAAGAAAAATGAATTGGAGAAAGGCAAATTCAAATGGAAAGTCAAGAACGTATGACATTTTAGTCATCTACGTGCGTCATGACAAAAAAAAGAAACAAGTTGCTTTGACTTTGGAATTGGCTTCGAGACTATTTGTCAAACATGTAGTCTCCTAATGCTTCATTGATCATATGCAAAATATTTTTACGTCACAAACACGTTAAATTCCAAAATTTTAAAGTTTGAAATTTGGTGTCTTGGAGCAATCAGGTTGATAAGTAAATTGCAACTGGCTCGCAGTCGAGTATAGATACTTCAAGCCTAGTCTTTAAAACTTGAAAAACAAAAACCTTGACAAGTCTTGAAGTGGGTATTTGTAGGCATGTGAATTTTATTAAAATTAAATTCATAAAATAATTTAAATTTTATTGGTCCAAATAAATATTATGAGATAATATAATTGAATTAAGTCCAATATATATGGATTAAATAAATAAGTCTTAATCCATTGGGCTAGTCCATTTAATTGGGCTAAAGTGATTAGCCCATTTCATTAAGTCCAAAATGTCATTTTCCTAGAGGCCCATTTTGGTGCCACGTGTCAAATGACGTGGCACGCCAAGTCAAGCGGAAGAGCCAATAGGATCGTGCCACGTGTCAAAATGACAAAGCATGCCAAGTCACATTAAAAGGCCAATGAAGTCGCGCCACGTGTGCAAGTGACATGTTATCGCCAATCAAATACGGCCATATCACACTTCACACTTCAATTTGATTGGTCGGAAAGAGTTTGTTCTTATCACAACTCCTCCCTTCCACAACTATAAATAGGGGTCTTCATAACCCAGAAAAGACACCAGAAGTTATACCAAGAAGCAAGAGGGAGCTCGTGGATCAAACGCTGCGGATTTCTCTAAAAGCTACAAGTATTCAAGTGTTCTAAGGATTAAAAGATCAAGACGAAGATTTAAGAACAAGCTGCAAGCCCTTGGATTAAGAATACGTCAAGATCAAGATCAGGCCTCAAGCACTTGGATTAAAATAAAATAAAATTCAAAGATTAAGCTCAAAAGCTCTTTTTATTTACCATTGAAAAGTAGAATCAGAGGATTCATAGAGATTGTAACACTCAAATATTTGAAATAAAATACTATGATTGTTATATTTTTTTCGATCTTGATTTTATTTTCTCGACGCGAATTTATTGTCTACAGCTACGATTGTAACGGTTCAAGCACTACATAGTATAATGACGCAACGATTGTAACGTTTCAGTTTTTTTGAAACGGTGTATTAAAGAATATTTAAAGCAGCCCATTTCAAAGAAAAAGTAAAAACGTCTTCTTTGTTTTTTCAGTAGAATACATGTATAAAAAGAAAATGTATCCAAAAAGTCAAGAAATACCATCTATTTATGCACAAGAAATTCACCCTTCAGCCAGTAAGCATGTATACACTAGGATCAACCAAAACTCCAACATCCCTTAGGCTTCCAATCGTTCTCCTTTTGGACACCATTAGGAGATGCTTTGAAATGGGCAATCATATTTTCTATTATGTTCTATGACGGCCAGACTTCTTTAAAATATCAGGTCTCCAATGCTTTCTACAATAAAGTGCTTCTAAGCTTGGTATCGTAAATTTATCGATTTTTTCTTGTGTTGACTTGATGAAATAATACTATATTTGATTGTATAGAGCATGTAAAATGTTATTGGAATAGTTGAGCACCTATAATATAAAATTCTTGGATCCGCCAATGTATCTAATGATACGTGGTTTAATCGGTTCACAAAACTGAAAGTTTGCTATTTTACTATGTTCATTAATGAGATGTAACATTATATGACATATTTTCTTTGATTCTACAGATTTTGACTGCGATGACTATGTCCAGTTATGTAAAAATTCACATTTGAATATATCAAGCTTTTTTCTTTCATTCTTTTCACCAACTTATGTTAAGATGTCCAAAAATCCTCTATTAGGTATTTAGATTCTCATACAATTCCTTATAATGAATGTTTATTTATATGTAATGTCTATCTGCTTGAAATTTTAGCCCGTAGGGAAAGTTTAATTCAAGGGAATTTAGTGCTATATGGAAAGCAAGGTCGAAGAGAGTTGTACTTTCGTGGAGAAATTGTAAAGTATCAGAATCGAAAAGTGAAGCAGAAGTTGGAATATTATATTCGAATTTCTTTGGTCTGTTCTTTGGGTTCTAAGTAGGTTGATAGTAATGATATATCGAATTACACATGGGTTCGAGAGGGTACTTGTGATGACTTATTTTCTCGGAGAGAAAATTTAGACTTAGAAATTTGCCGACTTTTTTTTTTTTGTTTCCCATTCGGTATCTGATATTCGTATTGGAGCTCGATTATATCCGGATTCGCACTGCGTAGGGCCCCATTCAGGAGGAAGCGCTCTCTACCAAAGATTTTTCCATATTCAGGGCTCGAACTCGAAACTTCTGATTAAGGGAAAAGCAGTCACATCCACTGCACCACATCCTTTGGTCGCAGAAATCTGCCGACTTGAAATACTCAATAAGACAATTATAAATACTCCAATGAAAATTTGATACAAAACTCATTTCCTACTGCGAAAGGACACCATCTCCAAGCAAAGAATATAAAGGTAAGCAAAAAATAAATAGACAACTACAAAGAAGAAATATAAAGAGAAGATATGACTAAGGAAAGAGAAGGAATACTAAAAGAATAGATGTGTGAATTTTCAGTTTGACAATTCATTGTGTCATTGAAGACGATATTAACATTGTTTTCTTCTTTAATTTTTTCATAATTTGATTAGTTACTTCTTTCCCCTACTTCAAAATTTTAACGAGTGGAGAAAATTATACATTCAAGACATTTCTGTATACACAAATAGAGAAAATAAAGAACCATTTTTCTAAATAAATATACATGCAACCAAATTATTACTAAGTAAAGAAAATATATCAATCGTAAGTTTAGGATATAATTTAATAATTTTGTATGTATGTCTTGCCTATATTTTGTTTGTTTTCTAACATATACAGCTTGTTTGGATGGTTGTAACTCATTATATTGTATCGTATTGTAACTTAAAATATGATGTGTTTTTTGATTGTTACTTAAATTTTATTGTATCGAATCGTTACATAACGACGAAATGTGCGGTGCCACTTTATGTAACGAACGATTTGGTGTTGTCGCGTCGTTACCTTGTCTTTTTATCTCAATCTCACCCTTCATTATTATTAAATAATTTTATTTTATCATTTACCCTACTTTTTTATATAGTAATTTTACCCTGTATCATAACTTTTCTTTATAATATTACAAGTTTATTCTTCATATTGCCGGTGTGTGATATCATGAAACGAAATGACACCATCTATCCAAACATTGTATTTATCAAACGATACAGTACAGTACAATACAGTACAATACGATACATTATGAAACGATACATAACAACCATCCAAACAAGTTGTTATGTATTCAGAGATTTTTTATTGTTAACAAAAAAATTCAATATATGTATGAACTTGTACACGGTAAAAATCGGGACTACCCGATTTCACTATTTGATCGAGACTAGGACGTTGCATCGAAGAGCTGAGACATTGAGTCTGATATCAAAGCATCTTTGTAGATCGATGTCGGTGTCAATCGAAGCCAGAAGAGATAGACTTCGAGTAATATCGGGATATCTTAGTAATGGAAAGAGCGAGATATTCGTGATTGGTCGAGGATCGTGGCGTAGATCTCGGAACGGATCAAATCAATAGTGGTTAATCAGCTGCTTATACAATTTCCTTATGTAATTAGAAGTATGCCATAATTAGGATTCCTCTACTATATAAAGAGGAATTCCAGTCATTTGTAAGATTCATTGTTCACTGAGAAAAGGCTATACAATTATTTCTTTCTTGCTTATTTCTCTGCTTATTGTTCATCAGAATTATTCTATCTTAATCGTTTTTGTACTACTATCACCTTGAGAATATATCATTTCGAGGTCGTACTCAGCTTGCATACTGGTTTGATTTATTTTACAGTTTAATTCAGTCATTTACTTTCCCATTTATCAATTGGTATTGGGTGAATCACATATCCTTAAAACAGCAATATAAGTTTAATTGTTATCCAAATTTAGGGTAAACAGTTTGGCGCCCATCGTGGGGCTAAGGATAATAGTGATTATTCAATACTGATTCCGATAACACACTATATTTTACGCTTGTTCTTGTCAAGTATTTTTCCTTTCAGGTTAAAAACATATCAAATTCACAAATTTCACCCACACGTGGTGACAATGGCCTCGGATTTCACGGGAAAAATGACAATGTAATTGCTCCGGGGGTCGAGATGCCACAAGCTGATCTCGGGGGAGCACCGATTTCCAACCCAGTCGACGTCAATTCACACATCGCTTTGAATGCGAATCTGGGCGCAGACCCCGAAGGGAGCGCACGCAGAGAAGGTCGATCTGGTAGCCAAGGTACACAGCGTGGAAGAGATGGAGGAGTCAGTCTCCAAGTAATATTCGAAATGCTACAGGCTCAACAAGCTGCTATTGCACAACTACAAAATCAACATCGAACTCCGAGTAGGGTCGAACCGGAAGCCGCCGCCGAACTAAGCCAGTACCAAAAAGGTCTGACCCCGCGATAATGAAGATGCTCGAGGAGCTCACCTAATGAATTGAGTTGGGGGAGAAGAAAATTGAAGCAAATGATAAGAAAGTGGAAACGTACAACTCCCGAGTTGATCAGATACCGGGGGCACCTCCAATTTTGAAAGGGATGGATTCGAAGAAATTTGTACAGAAGTTGTTTCCTCCAAGTGCGGCTTGGAAGCCCATTCCCAAAAAGTTTCGTACACCGGATATACCTAAGTACAATGGGACCACCGATCCCAACAAGCATGTCACCTCCTATACATGCGCCATCAAAGGTAACGATTTGGAATATGATAAGATCATATCTGTTTTGTTGAAGAAGTTCGGAGAGACTCTATCGAAGGGGGTAATGATTTGGTACCATAATCTACCGCCAAATTCCATTGGCTCATTTGCCATGTTAGTTGACTCTTTCGTAAAGGCACATGCCGGGGCCATAAAGGTTGCGACGAGGAAATCGAACCTTTTCAAAGTAAAACAGAAGGATAATGAAATACTTAGGGAGTTCGTGTCCTGATTTCAAATGGAACACATGGAGTTGCCACTAGTCACAGATGATTGAGTTGTTCAAGACTTCACTCAAGGGTTGAATGAACGAAGTTCGATAGCATCACGTCAACTTAAGCAAAATTTGATCGAATATCCGGCGGTGACCTGGGCCGATGTACATAATCGGTACCAACTGAAGATAAGGGTTGAAGATGACCAATTAGGAACTCCTTCCGATTTCGTATATCCGAACAGGTCCGCAGTCAGAAATCATAGGGACATCGATAGGGAACCTCGGTTGAACAAAGACCGATATCAACCATGTATCGTAAATCGTAGGAACGGCGGCCCTGGACACTATCCCGCCCGAAATGATCGAAGAAGTGACCGAGGATAGAGTTCACGGGGACTTATGAGCAAAAGTAGTTATGATAAGCATGTCGATCCCACAAAGGCAAATGTCGGAGTATAACTTTAATGTCGACGCATCAGGTATTGTATTGGAAATTGGAATAATCAAAGACACTAGATGACCCATGCTCATACAGACTTATCCTTCCCAAAGAAACCCCAATATGATGTGTAACGGCACACATGGCCACCGAAATGAGGATTTCATGCAACTAAGAGAAGAGGTAGTCCGTCTATTCAACGAGGGCCACCTTCGAGAGTTCTTAAGTGATCGAGCCAAGAATCATTTCAGAGAAAGGGACGACAATAGGAAAAATGAGCTGGAAGATCCACAACATGTGATCCATATGATCGTTGGCGAGGTCGATATTCCACAAGGGCCCTGATCACGCTCAACTATGTCTTGTAGAAGACTAAGCGGGCGTTGCAAATATAATCCTGGG
>MDKI01218632.1:0-10881 GCA_005239505.1 Nicotiana paniculata
TACTTGGAAAAGTGGGTTAGGGTTTGGTAGAAGTAAATATCAAAGACTCAAGGCGTTAAACCTAGTTTAATAGAATTGCTTAGGAATAAGTGGATTTTATTTGGCATAAATTGATTACTCTTAATTGCAACTCTTTTATATTTGGAAAAATCATAAAAGGAAAATACTACTCAACTATTGAAAAATATTTGGTAGTCACTTAGGAATCATTTGCATATCAAAAGGACCTTCCATTTGAAATATATCACATTAACACCGATAGCATTACATTTCATTGAAGGGGACACAACCTTGGTTTAGTTAATCAAATTAATTACAATTTTGTGCAATCATATTTGTTACTAGTTCACTCAATTACAATACAGTCAATTATAATACTCTTGTTACTCTAACGGAATAGAAATACGATTTAAGTTAAGCTTCACACTACTCAAGTAAACTTTTCACGCATATTCCCTGTGGGATTCGACCCCAACCTAGTTGGGTTACTATATTTGACATCGATCGCTTTACACTATTTTAAGGTGTAATTTGAGCGTATCAGGGGGCATCGATATCGGTCTCCTCTTCTACGCCTTCAAAATAATTTCTGAATGCGTCATCCCCTCCGTGAGAGGTCCCCAAACCGGGGGCATTCCTCTCTTGGGCATCTCGTATCTCCCCTAGAGAGAACGACGGGCCCGATTGAAATATATCGACAACATCAGCCTCCATCGAAGCTTCCTTTCTCCCCCGAAAAATTTCGGCAGTCGAACCCTCGAACTCACCAACACGGATTGTGCCATGTCCGATGGGCGGCTCGGGGACTGCACCCGAACCCTCTTCGAGGGTCTCCTCAGCACAGGGCGGGCCCGTATCGGCCACCTCCAACTCAGTAGACGACCGCCCAACAACTCTCGAAGCATCAGCGCTTCGTTTTGCCCTTTGTACCAAAGGGAAGGTATCATCACTCTCTTCCTCGGCTCGCAGGCTCTCAGCGGCCATTGAGGATAGGGCCGTGGCATCAGTCTTGGGCTTCCGAGCCTTTTCCTTTTTGGATTTTGGAGACTCCGCCGAGGCCTCCTTCTTTCTTTTCTTGTCCTTGGCAGTCTTCGATGCCTCTTCCTCACCAGGAGGGGCGGTCTCATCAACACGCCTTCCTCGAGGCCTGCACAAGCGTATATCAAAAAACACCACAATCGAAAGTACTTACAAAGAATGAGAAAACAACAACAACGAGAGCATACCGTGGTTCTTAGCCTGCCACCGTGTTTTAGCCAGATCACTCCAGACGCGTTTGTTGTATGGAAATGCGGAGTCCAAGAGTTTGACCCACCCCGGAAGGTCCTGGACCGCGCCGGGAAACTATTAGAAGAAAATCAGTCAAGAGAAAAAGAGGTGGAAAAACATACTCAATTCAGGGATACTTACGTTTCATATTCCATTCCTCCGGGAACGGCATTCTATCAGCAGGGATGACGTCCGAAGTTTTGATTCTAACAAATTGGCTCATCCATCCCCGATCCTTATCCTTGTCGATGTAGGCTAAGAATGCCTTGGCAGATTGACGGTGCAACTTATTTAGGCCCCCTCGGAAGAGACGAGGGTTGTATAATATGATCAAGTGGTCAAGGGTGAAAGTCATTCCCTCGACCATGTTGGTAAGGTGTCGAATCATATATATAATCCTCCAAAAAGAAGGATAAATCTGATCGAATGTCACTCTGTATTAACGACAAAAGTCGAGAATCACCGGGTCAATCGGTGGAGAGGAAGAATCTACCGGGCCTAAGGTAAAAGGGTATGTGTATACGCTGAGAAAGCCAGCCTTATACGTGAGTATGATTTCATCAGCTGTAGGGATTTCTACTCGGGCCGCCTCCCCCCAACGACAGTTAAGTTTTACCCTCTCTATATTTGATACTACATTTATGTATTGAGACATGGTCTCGCATCGGCCCGGTGTAGAAAGGGTTTTTTTAATTGTGAAATCAGAGACGGTGTCGAAAGGACCAGGGATGCACTGCTAGATGGTAGGAGGAGTTTTTTACTTGCCCTTAGACGGTCGTGATGAAGAAGCGGCTCCCTCCTTTTGTGGTATCATTTTGGAAGTTTTTGACATGGTTATAATTGAGTTTGAAGAAAGAAGATGAAGAAGCAAACGCAGATAGAAGGTGAGAGTAGGAAACACTTAGTAAAAGTTGAAGATGCTGTAAAATTGTGAAAGGAAAGTGATTGAAGTATTTACAGAAGCCCTATAGGCATGTTTGAAGCGGAAAAGTCGAACCAATAACGGTTTGTGGGCATCTCGAGAATGGTGATGACGGCGACTTCTGCGCAGCTTTTTATGTCATGTCATTTAATGCTATGATGAGAATGACGTCATAATAGAGATACCGAAGAGGCAAGAAGTCAAGACCGTTTCTTATCACTTCATTCTAAGAAATGCGAGGACTATCTGTATATGGCTAAAATCTGAGAACCCGATTTTACGATCATTACGGCACTCAGAAGGCTCGAAGGTTCGAGTTTTGGCATCGAGGGGGCATATCGAGGGTTCTCGCCCCCCGAAACAGCATAGATCGAAGATCATCATAGAAAGGCGGAAAATTTCCAAAAGGCACGTGGTTAAAGCTGACCAAGTACACAACATAGTACAAGCCCATACCGTGGCATTAAATGGTTGTACCAACCATCTCTCTTTGTAATAATTACACATATATCATGTTGGGATTCCCCCTCATATAAAAAAAGGGACCCTTGTCACTTTGTAAGACACATGCTATTCAATACAAGAACAAGAACATCATCTGCTCTCTAATTCAAACATTCTCTACAATTGTTTCACTGATTTATTGCCTTTCATTTATTGTGTTCATTAGTTGTTCTTCATTTATTACTCGTTATTAATCACAAATAGGTCATCTTCAAGGCCTTCAATACTACTATATCATTCTTGACAACCTCTTGTCAAGCTCTTGGGCTCGACCTCGAGGCCCATTCCGACCAAGCTCAAGACCCCGTCTCTCCACTGCACGATTTGCATAATCTCATTATCCTTCGCTTTTATTCCGTTTTCTCACTTCTCACCTAGCATCTACTGCCTAAACAACTGGTATTAAAATAGGTCACATATTTTTAGAACTACAAAATTAAATATAATTATATACCATTTTCAAGGTAAACAAGCTCGTAGTTATAAGTGAAGACACGAATTTCATATTACTCTCCTTTGTATTTTGTTGGTATACTCAATTTCTCAACGATCCTTGTTCATCATTGCTCCATAAACTCTGTTATTTTATGAGGATTTACATCTGAGTTAAGGCCGTAACAACAAAGGGAGGAATGTGATATATTTTGAGAAAAGAAAGAAATGAAAAAATTATTTAACGAACACGATAAAATCTGTCTATTAAGACAAAATAAATACTTATCAAATATATAAGAGTTTGCTCATGATATAATGTCCAAAAAAGACTTTCACTTATGAACAATATTATTAGTTAGACTGTAAAATTCATTATTTTCTTAATCTAATCCTAGATTAGAAATTGCCAGATTTTCTCCTTAATAGTCTTTAGTCTATTTTCTTTTAATTCTATTAAGAACCAAATAATTATGAGTATTTGCCCATGCGCCTGCCAGACGTGAGAGGGAAATAAAATTTACACAGAAGAGACCAAAAAAAAAAAGAAAAAGCCAACAAGACATTTCACTGTCTTCACCCTAACAAATTCAACGTATTTCTTTCCCTTTTCCGTCCATTATAATCGCCGCCGTACAAACAACTCTCTCTCTCCAGTTCATATACACTCATTTCTCTCTCTCTCTCTAAGTTAGGTTTTTTTTTAAAGAAAAAAAAAATTCCTTTCTAATTCCTAAAAGCCTATACGTTCATATACGATTAGTGTTGTGTCCAGCAATTGAAAACTTTCTCTCTTAGCCATGGGGTCCACTTCTGGGGACGCCGGAGGCGGTGGTTCTCCGGCACCGACACCGGCTCCGATGCCAAGCGCAACTGCTCCGCCGCCTTTTCTGGTGAAGACTTACGATATGGTAGATGACCCGAGTACTGACAAGATTGTTTCGTGGGGTCCCACCAACAATAGCTTTGTGGTTTGGGATCCCCCTGAGTTCGCCAAGGACTTACTGCCAAAGTATTTTAAGCACAATAACTTCTCCAGTTTCGTTCGTCAGTTAAACACTTATGTATGCATTTTTCTTTTTCTTTTTTGATTGATTTTGACTTAACCTTGTGCTCTTTATGAAAATAGAGTTGTTCTTGGTTGTGCTTTTGTTGATTGCAAACGGAAAGCATTATGCTGTCAATCTTGTTATTGGTAAAGTTGGTGATAGAAATTATTAACTATGTATTCAAATTTAAGTAGAAAGAAGATTCTTATGTAGAACAAATTGATTGATTGATTGGTATGATATTTTGTGGATTCGTTTTGTCCTGATTAGTAGGTATCATCGGAATCGCAACTCTTTCATCTACAAGTGAGTGAAAGACGCTGATTCAGTGTCTTAATCCCTTCTTCCATCGTCTCTACCAATGACACTGTTGTCAATGTATACAACCATATGGAGGCAGTATAGAATTTTGATAGGAGAAGAAGCAATTCAACATGCTAGGGATCAATCCAAATTCATGTTCTAGTGATGTGGACAGAGAACGCGGACATATTGTTGACATGACATACACAATGACCTCTGTACATGTGGCGTGTGAAGTTACGCTCCAGTTAGTGATAGTGACAGAGATGCCAAATGTGGCACTAGGGAACAGTGTGCTCTTTGGATGACTATGTTAGTCCTTTCGAGATGAAACTCCTATGTCAGTTTACCGATTTGGTGATGAGACTGAAACAAATTTTGAGACTATGAATGAACTGCTTCTTAAACTTGCACAAAAGATTGCAGGACTAGTATTGACCTAGATTCAGATATTATCTTCCAGCGCTGATAGTTAAAAAGAGATGAGCCTAGAGAAAACTGCTTGTTTTGATAATTGAAACTCAATAACCTTATATAGGAGTCATTATCCTATTCTCATAAGTAAGAGCCTGATAAGTGTGGCAATGAAGTGTGTGTTTTTCCTAAGCATCCTAAGATTGTATTACTCCTAAGCGCCATCTCATCATGCTTACTTGTTCTTTGAGGCTAAAGAACTTTTCCTGTGCCATTTGCCAACTAAAATTTAATTAAGAGATAAGGTGATGCATTGAGTTCGAATGGAGCTCTAATTTCTTGTAGATTTTCTTCGATTTTGTAAGGTAAATTTTAGCTGGTCATATTGATCACCAGAGGAGCCACTTGTGAAGTATCTTTCTTTCTTTCTTTTCCTACTTGAATAATTACCATTTATTAGAATAATATAACTTAATACCTACCTGCATAGGGAACCTCTAGCATGTCCTCTATAATATTTATTTCTTTTGCAACAAACAGGGTTTTAGAAAGATTGAACCAGACCGTTGGGAATTTGCTAATGAGGGATTCTTAAGAGGTCAGAAGCATCTGCTTAGAAATATTAGTAGGCGCAAGCCTGCTCATGGACACGGTCAGCAGCAGCTACATGGTCAGAGTGCGTCGGTTGGGGCTTGTGTTGAGGTTGGAAAGTTTGGACTTGAGGAAGAGGTTGAGAGGCTGAAAAGGGACAAGAATGTGCTTATGCAAGAGCTGGTTAAGCTGAGACAACAGCAGCAGACTACCGATAATCGGATGCAAACAATGGTGCAGAGCCTTCAGGTTATGGAGCAGCGGCAGCAACAGATGATGTCATTCCTGGCAAAAGTTGTTAACAGCCCTGGATTCTTGGCACAGTTTGTACAGCAGCAAAATGATAGCAATAGGCGCGCGATGGAAGGGAACAAGAAACGCAGGATTAAACAAGATTTTCCTTCAGATGATCTTTCTGTTAGCCCTGCTGATGGACAGATTGTGAAGTACCAGCCTGTAATGAATGAGGCGGCAAAAGCTATTCTCAGGCAGATAATGAAACAAGATTCTTCCCCAAGGTTAGAGAACTTCAGCAACAGTCCTGAAAGTGTACTCATTTGTGATGGTTCACCCCAATCCAATGCATTAGACAGTGGAAGTTCCAACCGAGTTTCAGGAGTCACTCTTCTGGAAGTTCCACCCACTTCTGCCCATCCATTTGCAAGTGCAACTTCAGCTGTTGCTGGTCAAAGTTCATCGGCTTCCATATCTGAGATCCAGTCATCTCTTGTCGGTAAATCTTCTGAAATTGCCGACATTCAATTTTCAGATATACGTTCCCTGGTCGGAGGGCACGACTTACCTCCTGTTTCGCTGTCTCCATCAAATATGACTATGCCTGAGCTCTCACAGCTACAACCTGTAAACAATATGGATACTGATGGATCAGAGATGGAGAATGGTTCTTTCATGGGTCCCACATTGGGTGGAAATGGAAACTTGCCATTGGGAATTGATACTTTTTCTCCCGATCCTCAAAACGAGTGGCAGAGTACCTTGATGGACGATATAGGAGAGCTTCCTAGTTTGGGTGATCCCTTCTGGGAAAAGTTTCTTCAAAGCCCACTCTCTACCGAGACAGAGGAGATGGACTCGGTTGACATAGAAGATATTAAGACTACTGAAACTGAGCCGCTAGAAAATGGATGGGACAAAGCTCAGCACATGGAACATCTCACTGAACAAATGGAGCTACTAACATCAAATAGTAAAAGGGTAGGATAAAGGTCACCATAGAAAATGTACATGAGGTAATCTAGAAATCTCATCTCTTAGTGTTTTGGATCATGGGCAGCTTCCCATAAGATATTAGCTCTAATATCTGCTTTCACATTTGCTCCTGGATTTCTTTGCATATTAACTCGTTTAGCTCCGTCATTCATCTGGATTAGTCTCATGTGGTTCACCTCAATTTTTTTGTTTCTTCCTTACATAAAGCAGAATGGACCTACCATAGTAATTTTTTTATGGAGGTTTCCTTTTTCCCTTTTTAGTTTTTCACTGTATAAGTCTCTGGTCATACAAGTTTGTAGAAATTACAGGCCTCTTAATGCTGCTAACCGGCCGATGCCCTTTTAACCTTCTATGTACTAGTCTGTTAGCAACATCTTTCATTGCAAGACTTTTGGCTTTGAAGAGAACTTAATTTATTGGTTGTGCTTTGTGGCAAATTATGTGCCTCTGTGTTTAGTAGTAATTTGCCTCAGCGAGTTGATTACATGAGAAGTTAGATTCTCAGTCTTCACAACAACTTAAGAATCTTTCTTGGCGGGTAGTTGGAAAAGTTGTGCATCCTGGGAGAAAAAACCTTATCCTGCCTGTACCAAGTCAGTGCAAGATTGTAACTCTTAGCTTGCTGGGGCTTTAGCTGTAGTTGGTTACTACTGTATTAAACATCAAATGCATGTGTTAATAAGAGAAAGCACTTGGTTTTGGGTTTCTGTGATGGTCTTGTGTGTTCGGCTAGACAGAGATTTTCCAAAAACTATTTTCTGAACTGTGTCACTAAGATGTGATGGATTTTGTCGTCTTTCCCACTGTGGGGTTTTCTTTATGTATGTATTCATTGTCTGGTAGATTGAAATATCTCCTTCGAGTTAGTCATAGCCAATGATAGCGTGTCTCACTTGCTCTCCCATGTAGTTATTTAAAAAAATATGATGTGACTATATCATAATGTGATTTCAGCTTGATGTCATGGTATCAAAATAACTTTATGTAGTTGTCAAGTTGCAGAGGTCGACATATTGAACTCGTACAAACATCTGCTATCTATCAATGGATTGGGTTGGTAATGAGTGAGTCCGGAACCCAAGTTCTGTCATTTTTGGCACAAAGAACGAAAATAGGTGGAAAAAAAAAAGAAGAGTATTTTTATATGTAACGCCCAAATATTGAGCGGTTAATGTATAGCGTTCAATATTTGTGCGTTATACTGCAAAATCTGACACCGCAAGTATAGCGCCCAAATATCCGGCACTATACCCCTTTTTAAAAACCCACTCATCTTCTCCGGACGGCTTTTTATTTCTTCTTCTTCATTTTTTAATCTTCCTTCTTCTTTGGTTCCCCCCTCCATCCCCGCTGCCCCACTTCATTTAAAAAAAAATTGTGGGTCCCCCCGTCACATAAAAGGTGAAAACGTAGGTCTTACTTTCGAGTAAAGCTTCATATTATTGTGGATTCTCACTTCCAGGGTCAAATTTTCAATCGATTTGCTTTCCGAAAACTTTAAATCGAGGTATTTCGATTTATTTTATGTTGAAACTTTTATAATAATGCATATTAGTTGATTTGTATGTATTATATTTCATTTTGTATTTTTTTTTGCGAAACCAGTATTTAAATTTATCCGGACTTAATATTAGTGTTGTATAAAAAATATAAATTTGTCTGTTAATATCCGGATTTATATATATGTGTTTTCATGTTGTTTTAGACTATATTAGTGTTTTAGATTATTTTTTTGCGTAGTTGTGAACAACTAATTTTTTACCACACCCAAATTCTATACTACTTTAATAAATATTTCTTTGAGGTCTCATCTCATAGTAGTTGGCTAATATTTTTAGCTATGTAATTTACTTTATTTCAACAAATATATATATTAAAGTAGTATAGAATTTGGGTGTGGTAAAAAATTAGTTGTTCACAACTACGCAAAAAAATAATCTAAAACACTAAAGTCTAAAACAACATGAAAACACACACACATATATACATATATATATATATATATATGTATGTATATGTGTGTGTGTGTGTGTGTGTGAATATGATTTCCTTTCAATTAGAATAAGCTAAGGTATTTTTTAGTGTAATTAAATTATATGTAAAATTTCACCTTCTTATATATATATATATATATATAAATCTAAGAGTCAGTTAATTAATATATATATATATATATTTATTTTTATTTTTCTTGTTTTTTTTTCTTTTTTTTTGTCTTAGTATCTTTATTGAATTTTACTTGAAATTTTCTTTTAAATTTTAAACCAAAAAAATCGAAAAAGAAGAAAAAAAAAGAAAAAAAAAAAACTTCCCTAACTAGCCCACCTCTCACGTCTCCTCTCTCCCTCACAGCACACACACGATCCTCCCCCACTTTTCCACTCATCCTTTCCATGAACACACTTAACAAACAGATTTTACTTGTATAAATATACACACTTTGAAGACCCAAAAAAAAAAAAGAGCAAGAAAGAGGGGGAACCGATCTGTAAAAGGAGGAGTGAACATCCATCCTTCACAAATCTAACATACTCATTCACGAGGATTCATTTTTAATCAGAAAAGTTTCATTCTCGAGGTCCGTTCTTCTTTTTCGCTTACTGTTATTTTAGTCCGTTTTTCTTGTCGTTTATTTGTCCTGTGTTTTAAAGTTTGGTGGTTTCGTCCTCTTGATTAAAACTTGTATGCTTGGATTTGTAGCTTGTTGATTTTGTGAGTATATGGTGTTTTTGTTCTTGAAAGTTGAACGAAAATCAGTGACACAATAATGTTAAGTTCATTGGAGTCATGGATATTAATTTGAATTAATAAGGGTTGGGTATGGAACTGATGATCCTATAAATTTGGTGGCCTATAGTTTGTTAATGTAGTTCTATCAAACAATATCTTAGGATTTATGTTCAAAGTAGTATATTGCTCTTTAATTTTTTTATGGAGCATATCTAACATCACTAAGGCGCCGGGAAGCGTCGTATGAGTCCATTATTTAGCTCTTTGCTTCCCATCCATATATGTATGCCTCCATATTTGTTTTTCGGTTAAAATACTGGGAAGCAAAAGCCCAGTTGTGTGAGGGCTCAGTCGTGCTTCACTGTGTTTATAGCTTCCACATGTTCGATAAAAGGCCTCAGCAGAAAGCACACATGATTGATAAAAGATAATTTATTTTGCTCGTTGTGCGATGTCTTAGCTCAAAGTTGTCTCATTTAACTGTAAAACTTTGACAAGAAAATTGCATTCCCAAAATCACAAGCTTCATCAAAATCTAAGGTCATGCATCATAATGTTTAAGTTCATATAACAAATTTGAGGTTTAAGGCATTTTAATATAATAGGTCACATTGGAATGGGTTTAGAGTGGACCGTTCAGTGGCCTTGAAACATAATATGTGGTCTTTGAATTAAAACAAAGGTACACACGTTCACATGACCTTGGCAAAAAAAAAAATCTTAATAATAATAAAATGTTATTAATTATGTACACGTTCACGTGATATAAGTACGATTTTAAAATAAATATTCGTAAAAAATGCTTTAGGCGTGACTTAATCTATCATCGTGATTGCATACACGTTCGCGTGACATAATTATGATTTTTAAAAAATAAATCAAGGTACACGTTCGCGTGACTTTGGCCAAATAAATAATTTTAATAATAATTAAGGGCTATTAATTATGTACACGTACGCGTGACATGGTTTTAGCGCATTAAATAAAATGAGTACACGTACGCGTGATTCGTTTCAAGATAATTTCATAATCACGAATAATCAAGTAATTTAAAAAGCGGTAATAGATAAAATACACATAGGTTCTAAAATACGTAATTAAACAATTTAATTAAGTCAGCTATGATTAAAGCGACCATGCTAAAACCACGGAACTCGGGAATGCCTAACACCTTCTCCCGGATTAACATAATTCCTTACCCGGTCTTCTGATTTCGTAGACTTTTAAAACAGAGTCAATCTTCCTCGGTTTGGGATTTTAAAATAAATGGTGACTCGGAACACCGTCAATAAATAATTTCGAGTGGCGACTCTAAAATTAAACAAATAATCCCAAATCGAATAATGTCACTTAAAGTGGAAAAACTTCCATAAAAAGGAGGTGTGAAAGCTCTGGCGACTCTGCTGGGGAACGAACCCAGAATCTCTGGTTCAG
>ML331665.1:0-15933 GCA_005239505.1 Nicotiana paniculata
AGCTACACTCTAGGCGGCTAGGAAGGCTCGCTAGACCAGCAGCCAGACCAAGAATGAATGTGTAATGATGGTGATTCCACACCAGGCTCAATAAATAATTGAATGTAGAAAGGGGATCCTAAGCAAAAAGGGAGTCCATGACCCCTTTTTAGAGCGTATAAGGGGAGGTCGAATTCCAAACGTTTTCTCTCGAGTATACCCATTACCAAAAAATATACGTCACTTTGGGACACATGCGCATAGCCGCCGCGCGTGGCTAAAGGTCAACCAAAAAAAAGAGCTCAAACTCTTTTTTTTTTTTTAGTTCCACTGAGAAAGTCTTTTCTTATAAAAGACGCCACTCTACGAGGGAAGATGCAGATAAAAGGCCAATAGCCTGATGTCAGCTTCTACAGCATAAGCTTTAGATCTATCAACGAATAATAAACATTTCATAAGAAAAGAAATTTTTTTTTCTTTAAATCTAAAAGAAAGGTATAGGTGAAATTTGGAACAGTCATTTCAATCTTTTTCTTCCAATTCTAAGAAAGAAAAATCCCGAAAAATCCATCAATAAATGACGAACTCCATTATACAGATGATAGGACAGGGCTAAGGCAGTAATATCGACGGAGATTAGGATGATCTTTGATGAATAAAAGAAGAATTGGTAGAAATTCTCATAGGTGAAGCAAATCAAACCAATTTTCAGACAAAGAAGATAAAAAAAGAAAAGTATAGTGGCTAGGAAAGCTCCGGAGATTCTATGGGAAATTGAAAACGTCGAAGTAAGCTGTGGCTTATAAATAGGAAGATGAGGAGATAAGGGACGAAGGATATTCATGATATTCGGAAAGATTTATGTTCATTCGCTCTGCTCGCAGAGCGGTATACCGAAAAAAAGAAGCGACTACCTTACTTAAGCAATTCTTCTTATTCTTATTCTTTCTTAGTTGAAGTTCCTATATTGGTTTTTTCTTTCTTTTATGAATGTTATAACTCCTAATTCTTTGGTAGCGGACCTCTTTGATAGTTCGACCGTTATCCCCCGTCTAACTCAACTATTCGACTGTACGACTATTGTGATTGCGAGAGAAAGGAGGGATGGCGCCTTCCTTTACCATCTGGTGGTTGAAAACAAAAGTGCGTCCAGGTACACGGCTGTTAGACTCATCCAGGGCGTATTTACAGAAGTAGCAGGGAACTTGACCGTCAATCCCCATCCGCACCCGAATTGGCTAAATCTAGTATAGTGGGTCTTGTTCTGATGCGGGAAAAAATCTTTTTAAAGGGCATCTTGGTGAAAGAGGACTGAGAACCATAAGGCGAGCGCCAAAATGCTAGCACAAACTACTCCCACAGACACGCATGATAAGGGGTTGTGGGGACAACCAGGCCACCACTTTTACCAGATATGGGTCCGGACGACCCAAGAGCCCGCCACTAGAACCCAACCCTTAAGAGGCTAAAGTCCAAGGGGCTACCGCAGGAAGTCAGCTTCACCTGTAACCTTAAGGAATACAGAAAGTTACCTGGAATTCCTAGCAAGGACTTTGCCTGCTATTCATTCCTAAATCCTTTTCAGCCTTAACTAGCTAACTCGATGGAACGTCAACAGCGGGAATGCCAAATGCAAGACCTGGACCTGGTTCACGCAGTCAAGCAGCAAAGACCTCTTTCTCTTCGGGAGCTTTCGTAACGGCTATAAAGAATGGGTCGTTCCCCTCGTGAAAGGCTATTGGGATCGATCCCTTCAACCCTCCTTGGCGTGGAAGGTCGCAAGAGAAAAGAAAACTTTTCTTCTTAGCAGCTTTTTCAACCTACCCGAGGTAAGGAAGTAAAGCAACCAATAGCCTTTTTACCTACTATGCCTTTCACCGGGTGAGCAAAAAGTAGTTANCTAAACAAAAGCAATCCCTTAAAGTCCTTTATGGATTTCGAGTCGGGAATAGAGCAGTGGCTTATTCGGCTCTATATCACAATTCATTCTCGGGCATAGCTGTTCACGCAAGGTGGCATGGGACATCTGCCAGCGGCGGGAGTCTTACATCCGTGCGAGAGGTCAGACCAATCCCATTCATCCCGGTCTGATCCGAACAGATCTTGTTGAATGAATTGATCCATTGTTGTATGCCCTACTTCTTAGTAAATTTCTTCCTACTCGGACCCGCCGTACTTCCTTTGACTACTCCTGAGATATAGTGGAAACATTTTGTTATGGTGGAGAGTGGGGAGTGAAAAGACCAATGCAGCAGAGAACGACTGCATGAATCGGAATCCCCTTATTAAGGCAGACGATCGAGAAAGAAAGGCTCCGCGTTCGAACATTGGTTGATCTTAGCTTAGCGTGCTAGCCGCTGCTTCATTTCGTATAGTGATAACGCTTTCTCTTTCTTAGCGCTCCGCCCCCCTTGTATAGTAAGGGCTACTTTGGTTGCGCGGCTTTCTCTTATAGGGTGACTTGACTCAGCTTGACCTACTTGACTCAGCGGTTAGAGTATCGCTTTCATACGGCGAGAGTCATTGGTTCAAATCCAATAGTAGGTAAAACCGACCGAAACCCCTGCTTTTGCCAGCATGACAGCAAGCACGGACTGGCAGCAAGGAGTCAATTGAATGATCAAAGCATCGGTTGCTTCCACCTGTGGCCTTCTTCGACCGCCTTGACACCTTAATATCAAGGAACCCCCCCTATTCCACAAGTAGGTGGAGACCTGGAGGGTCGAAAACCCCAACGGGAAACCTTTCACCGCGCCACACGATTCTTTCGTGAAGCGCTCTTTCCACTCCTGCCCCCACAAGCAAAGAGGTTTCAAGATACCAGGCGACCAAGTGAAAAAAAAAAATCTCCGAGCAAATCTTCTAGAAAGCGTACCCTTAGTTTCGACTCTTTCTCTATTCTAAAAATAGAAAAAAGAAAAAGAAGCCAATTTTTATTCTATGGACCCCTTCCACCAGATTACTTTACTGACTGTAATTCATTCAAAAAGAGTAAAGGAACTGGTTTAACAAAAGGGCTCTCAAAAGTGATCTGATACCTTCTTCCCTTGGTCTGGGAGGTAGGTTATGTAGGCGACAACTGTTCATAGGTTGCTCGATCAGGCCAAATAACCGATTTTGAGTATGCCTGAGATTTCCATAAGACCTTCTCCCTCTTGGAAACAGGCTAATCAAAAGGGGGCACTTTTTCCATTTGACTTTTTTGAAATTTTCCGCTTTCTTGCCTTATTATATTATGGGACGACTATTTGTGTTAAGATCCCTTAATACACAAATCATGCATATATTGTACATTCATTGGCTATTTTTAGTTTAAGTGGCTGGGTGAGCAGCTATTTGGGTATTTTTGGTTTGTTGTATATTGTACATTCATCGGCTATTTTTAGTTTAAGTGGTAGGGTGAGCGGCTATTTGGGTATAATCGGGCTGTTGTATATTGTACATTCTGTCACGACCCGAAATCCCACCTTCAGGTCGTGATGGCGCCTAACATGGCACCCTCTAGACAAGCCAACATGTTAACTGAATTGATTTATTAACAAGTGAAAGTAATAAACACTGATCAGATAATTGAGATAAAATGCAGAAGCTTAAAACATCTAAATAACAATAGCCAATAACGAAGAAATCCCTTTAAGTAGAAAACCCAAAAATGGAGTCACAACCTCACGAACCAGTCTAAGATTTAGCTAAAGACAACATTTTGAAATAAAATGATATATCTGTCTGGAAACACAAAGATGACAGAATGAATGATAGACAGTGACGTCGAGATCCACGAACGCCTGCGGAACTACCTCGGTATCGTCTGAAATGGACTGAAGGATACTCCCTCTAACGATGTCCGCCGGGTCCGACTGCGTAATCTGCACAACATAAAGAAGTGCAGGTGTAGCATCAGTACAACCGACCCCATGTACTGAGTAAGTGCCGATCCTAACGTCGGCGAAGTGACGAGGCTAGACGCGACAACAACAATTTACCTGTACAATTCTATAATATATATCAAAGAAGGTAGCAAGGAATAAGCAATTAAGCACGGTAATACGGGGACAAGTAATGGGGTAACAAGTGAGAATAAAATATGAATAATTGAACAAACGATAATGCAAACGAATCAAGACAACAGGAAATACTAACTAAAATAAAATGTACACGACATCACCCTTCGTGCTTTTACTCTCATCCTCACAATGCAATGTATAAATGAAAGGAATATAAATAATGGCACGACATCACCCTTCGTGCTTTTACTCTCGTCCTCACAATGCAATGTATAAATGAAAGCAATATAAATAATGGCACGGCATCACCCTTCGTGCTTTTACTCTCTTCCTCACTATGCAATGCGTAGGTAAAAACAATGTAAATTATGGCACGACATCATCCTTCGTGCTTTTACTCTCTTCCTCACTATGCAATATATGAAATGAATGAGATGAATACACGACATCACCCTTCGTGCTTTACACTCTTCCTCACCCAAATCAGCGAACAAATAACAACTTGGCAAGGAATTCAACAATATGAAATTCACTTCATAAACCACCCAGCAAGGGGAAGACATCAACCAAAATAATAACAATGCCCGACAATGGACTCAACTATAACCAATCTCTTACAAGTACATAACGTAATGAATTGAGTTCTCAACCGAAGTATCATATCACAAGTACTTAAACATATATTCTCAGCAATTCAACAACTTTATAAAGGAAACCACTTCAAAGCACAATAAATATCGGAATAATAACAGGTAATTCACCAATTAGACTCACGGGCATGCTTGACAAACAATGCATAGGTACTCGTCACCTAAAATATACAAGGAACATGATAATACAAGTAGCAGATACGACTCAATACCTATTCCCTCACTAAAGTTAGGTCAAACACTTACCACGGCTCCAAAAATGCAAAATCAAGCCTCTAGCACTGTTTTCCCTCTTGAATCCAACTCCGAAATGATAGTATCAAAGCATAATCGACTCAATAATATTAATAATGAATCAATAATTCAATCCTAAAGTCAAATTATACATTTCCCATATTTCTTCCAAAAATACCAAAATTCGACCCCAGACCCGCTTGGTCCAAGCACGAGGTTCAGACCAAAATATGATCACCAATTCCCCCACGAGCCCGAATATACACTTTGTTCTGAAATCCGACCCCAAAACGAGGTTGAATTCCCAAAAATTGGAAAAACCCTAACTCTACAAAAAATCCCAATTTCTACCCTTTAATTTCATGTCTTTAGGCCTAGAATTCAGTGATTGATGAAGAAAATGGAAGAAATTAGAGTTAGGATTACTTACCTAAGTGGTTACATTCATTGGCTATTTTTAGTTTAAGTGGTAGGGTGAGCGGCTATTTGGGTATAATCGAGCTGTTGCATATTGTACATTCATTGGGCTGCTATTGTATATTTGGATATAATTGGGCTGTTGTATATTGTACATTCATTGGTAGGGTGAGCGTCTATTTGGGTGAATTATTCTTTATTAAGGGATCTTTACATAAATATCTGGTCATATTAATTGTTTGTTTTTCAAGCCATATACATATATTATACACATGTAATACACAAATCATGCATATATTGTACATTCATTGGCTATTTTTAGTTTAAATGGTAGGGTGAGCGGCTATTTGGGTATAATTAGGTTGTTGTATATTGTACATTCATTGGGATGCTATTGTATATTTGGATATAATTGGGTTGTTGTATATTGTACATTAATTGGTAGGGTGAACAACTATTTGGGTGAATTCTTCTTTATAAAAGGATATTTACACAAATAGCTGGTCATATTAATTGTTTGTTTTTCAAGCCATATGCATATATTATACATTAATTATACATAATTATACACATGTAATAAAAAAATCATGCATATATTGTAAATTCATTGGCTATTTTTAGTTTAAGTGGTTGGGTGAGAAGCTATTTGGGTATTTTTGGGTTGTTGTATATTGTACATTCATTGGGCTGCTATTGTAGATTTGGGTATAATTGGGTTGTTGTATATTTTACATTCATTGGTAGGGTGAGCAGCTATTTGGGTGAATTCTTCTTTATTAAGGGATCTTTACACAAATAGACGGTCATACTAATTGTTTGCTTTGTCAAGCCATATACATAGATTATGCATTAATTTTATACACATGTAATACACAAATCATGCATATATTGTACATTCATTGGCTATTTTTAGTTTAAGTGGTAGGGTGAGCGGCTATTTGGGTATAATTAGGTTGTTGTATATTGTACATTCATTGGGCTGCTATTGTATATTTGGATATAATTGGGTTGTTGTATATTGTACATTCATTGGTAGGGTGAACAGTTATTTGAGTAAATTCTTCTTTATAAAGGGATCTTTACACAAATAGTCGGTCATATTAATTGTTTGCTTTTTCAAGCCATATACATAGATTATACATCAATTATATACAACTATACACATGTAATACACATATCATGCATATATTGTACATTCACTGGCTGTTTTTAATTTAAAGGGTATGGTGAGCAGCTATTTGGGTATAATTGGGTTGTTGTATATTGTACATTCAATGGGCTGCTATTGGTAGGGTTAAGATCTATTTGGGTGAATTCTTCTTTATTAAGGAATCTTTACCCAAATAGTCGGTCATATTAATTGTTTGCTTTTTTAAGCCACATACATAGATTGTATATTAATTATACACAATTATACATATGTAATACACAAATCATACATATATTGTACATTCATTGGTTATTTTATTTTAAGCGGTACGGTGAGCGGCTATTTGGGTATAATTGGGCTGTTGTATATTGTACATTCATTGGGCTGCTATTGTATATTTGGATATAATTGGGATGTTGTATATTGTACATTCATTGGTAGGGTGAGCGGCTATTTGGGTGAATTTTTCTTTATTAAGGGTCCCTACACAAATAGCCGGTCATATTAATTGCCTTCTTTTTCAAGCCATATATATAGATTATACATTAATTATACATAATTATACACATGTGATACACAAATCATGCATATATTGTACATGCATTGGCTATTTTTTGTTTAAGTGGTAGGGTTAGCGGCTATTTGGGTTTAATCGGGCTGTTGTATATTGTACATTCATTGGGCTGCTATTGTATATTTGGATATAATTGGGCTTTTGTATATTGTACATACATTGGTAGGGTGAGGGCTATTTGGGTGAATTCTTCTTTATTAAGGGATCTTTACACAAATAGCCGGTCATATTAACTGCTTGCTTTTTGTAACGACCCGGTCGGTCGTTTTAAGAATTTGCGCCCCAATCCCCTATCAACCGCTTCTCCTATGTTTATTTATTTTATTGGAACTTGTCGGAGCGTTGAGTGATGAAATCCGGGGTGGTTTTGGACACATAGTACATAAATGTGGAATTTAGCTTTAGAAATCTGGCTATAGCTAGAGCTGAGTGAAGACGAATCCGGAATGGAATTCTGTTGACTCTGTTAGCTCCGTTGGGTGATTTCGGGGTTAGGAGCGTGTTCGGAATGTGTTTTCGAGGTCGATTGTGAATTTAGGCTTGAATTAGCAAGAGTTAGAATTTCGCCGATTTCGGCGATAGGTGAAATTTTGATATCGGACTCGGAATGGATTTCCGAAAGCGAAAGCAGGTTCGTAATGTCATTTATGATCTGTGTGCAAAATTTGAGGTTATTCGGGTGAGTTTAGACGTGTTTCGGCATCGAATGTGAATTCTACAAATTTCCTAAGTTCTTAGGCTTGAATCTATGCATAATTGATGATTTTGATGTTATGAGATGTGTTTTTAAAGATCGACCAAGTTTGAACAAGGTACTAAGGTCAGTTGGTAGGTTTGGTTGAGGTCCCAGGGGCCTCGGGGTTGTTTCGGATACCCAACGGGTGAGTTTGATCTTGAATTGGTATAAGAATTTCTTTCAGTGGTGGAGTAGTGACTTCTATTATAGTACCCTTTTTAGTGTACCATTTATTAATAATCATTTGTAATGATTCTTGTTGGTTAGGAATCTGACCTGTTAATTCAAACCATTTAAAGAATTCAATATTACACTTGATTCTTTTCATGTCTTTTATTCATTTATCTTTAAAAGATAGTCTTTGAGGTTTGGTGTACGTTTCGAAATACCATTGTATCTTGATACTACAATCGGGTTGTGACCACTGATTTTCTAGACTTTTCCAGTCTATTTTAAAGTTAATGTCTTCTTTAATGACTCCAAGTTGGTCATTATGATCGATTGTTTCAACACTTGGGCTTTTAGGTGTTGTTCTAAAAGGACCTTTTTGATAGATTACTTTAGGGACGGTTTTATTAAAATCTACCCCTCGTATATTTCTATCAATTTCTTCAATAAGTTCTTCGTCACTTTTATTGCTGTGACTTCCCTCTGGGGGTTTGAAAGAAGATGGTCTACTAAAGGACATTCTTCTACTAGACGAAGCTTCACTTTGTGAGCTAGATCTTAAGAATTTTAAGTCTATAGCTCCTGAAGGATGCTGAGTAACTTGTTCGATGTATGAACTCTCTGGTTCAAATTGTGGTTGATTATGACGTCAAAACGCCATTCATCTTTAGATAATATTTCATCCCACCGAATCATTCTAGGGACCAAGGTATTACTATGTTCTTGATTTGCTTCCATGAGCACAGTGACTCCTTTATTACTTTCAATCTTAGCCTTTGGAGCTAAAGTTGTTTTCATTAGTCTGTAATAAACCCTGTATATTACAGCTATTTCTTTAGTATTTATTTTGTTATTCATATTCTTTGTTTNATTAATGTACAATATACAACAACCCAATTATACCAGAATATACAATAACAACACAATTAATGGATAATATACAACAACCCAATTTGAGTGAATTCTTCTTTATTAAGGAATCTATACACAAATAGCCAGTCATATTAATTATTTGCTTTTTGAAGCCATATACATAGATTATACATTAATTATACATAATTATACACATGTAATAAGAAAATCATAGATTATACATTAATTATACACAACTATACACACGTAATACCCAAATCATGCATATATTGTACATTCATTGACTATTTTTAGTTTAAATGGTAGGTTGAGCGGTTATTTGAGTATAATCGGGTTTATGGATAATTGGGCTGTTGTATATTGTACATTCATTGGTAGGGTGAGCGGCTATTTGGGTGAATTCTTCTTTATTAAGGGATCTTTACATAAATAGCCGGTCATATTAATTGCTTGCTTTTTCAAGCGACATATATAGATTATACATTAATTATACACAATTATACACATGTAATACATAAATCATGTATATATTGTACATTCATTGGCTATTTTTAGTTTAAGAGGTAGAGTGAGCGGCTATTTGGGTATAATTGGGCTGTTGTATATTGTACATTAAATGGGATGCTATTGTATATTTGGGTGTAATTTGGCTGTTGTATACTGTACATTCATTGGTAGGGTGAGCGACTATTTGAGTGAATTATCCTTTATTTTGATATCTTTACACAAATAGCCGATCATATTAATTGTTTGCTTTTTCAAGGCATATACATAGATTATACATTAATTATACACAATTATACACATGCAAATACAAATCATGAATATATTGTACATTCACTAACTATTTTTAATTTAAATGGTAGGGTGAGCGAATATTTGTGTATAATTGAGTTGTTATAAATTGTACATTCAATAGGCTGCTATTGTATATTTGGGTATAATTTGGTTGTTGTATATTGTACATTCATTAGTAGGGTGCACAACTATTTTGGTGAATTCTTCTTTATAAAGAAATCCTTACTCAAATACATGGTCATATTAATTGTTTGATTTTTCACGCCATATAGATAGATTATGCATTAATTAGACACAATTATACACATGTATATTGTACATTCATTGGGCTCCTATTGTATATTTGGATATAATTGGGTTGCTGTATATTGTAAATTCATTGTAGGGTGAGCGGCTATTTGGGTGCATTCTTCCTTATAAAGGGATCTTTACACAAATAGCCGGTCATTTTGATTGTTTGCTTTTTTAAGCCACATACATAGATTATACATTAATTATACACAATTATACACATGTAATACATAAATCATGCATATATTGTACGTTTACAATATATGCATGATTTGTGTATTACATGTGTATAATTATGTATAATTAATGTATAATCTATGTATATGGCTTGAAAAAGCAAAAAATTAATATGACCGACTATTTGTGTAAAGATCCCTTTATAAGGAAGAATGCACCCAAATAGCCGCTCACCCTACAATGAATTTACAATATACAACAACCCAATTATATCCAAATATACAATAGGAGCCCAATGAATGTACAATATACAACTGCCCAATTATACCCATATAGTTGCTCACCCTAACACTTAAACTAAAAATAGCCAATGAATGTACAATATACAACAACCCAATTATACCCAAATAGCCGCTCACCCTAACACTTAAACTAAAAATAGCCAATGAATGTACAATATATGCATGATTTTTGTATTACATATGTATAATTAAAGTCTAATCTATGTATATGTCTTGAAAAAGCAAACAATTAATATGACCGACTATTTGTGTAAAGATCTCTTAATAAAGAAGAATGCACCCAAATAGCCGCTCACCCTACAATGAATTTACAATATACAACAACCCAATTATATCCAAATATACAATAGGAGCCCAATGAATGTACAATATACAACTGCCCAATTATACCCAAATAGTTGCTCACCCTACCACTTAAACTAAAACTAGCCAATGAATGTACAATATATGCATGATTTGTATATTACATGTATATAATTGTGTATAACTAATGTATAATCTCTATATATGGCTTGAAAAAGCAAGAAATTAATATGACCGACTATTTGTGTACGGACCCTTAATAAAGAAGAATTCACCCAAATAGCCGCTCACCCTACCAATGAATGTAGAATATACAACAACCCAATTATCCAAATATAAAATAGCATCCAATGAATGTACAATATACAACAACCCGATTATACCCAAATAGCCGCTAAACCCTACCACTTAAACTAAAAATAACAAATGAATGTACAATATATGCATGATGTGTATATTACATGTGGATTATTGTGTATAATTAATATATAATCTATGTATATGGCTTGAAAAAACAATCAATTAATATGAACGACTATTTATGTAAAGATTCATTAATAAAGAATAATTCACCCAAATAGCCGCTCACCCTACCTATGAATGTACAATATACAACAACCTAATTATATCCAAATATACAATAGCAGCCCAATGAATGTACAATATACAACAACCCGATTATACCCAAATAGCCGCTCACCCTACCATTTAAATTAAAAATAGCCAATGAATGTACAATATATGCATGGTTTGTGTATTACATGTGTATAATTAATGTATAATCTATGTATGTGGCTTAAAAAAGTAAACAATTAATATCACCGGCTATTTGTATAAAGATCCCTTTATAAAGAAGAATTTACCCAAATAGATGTTCACCCTACCAATGAATGTACTAGATACAACAACCCGATTATATACAAATATACAATAGCAACCCAATTAATGTACAATATACAACAACCTAATTATACCCAGATAGCCGCTCACCCTACCACTTAAACTAAAAATAGCCAATGAATGTACAATATATGCATGATTTGTGTATTACATGTGTATAATTGTCCATAATTAATGCATAATCTATGTATATGGTTTGAAAAATCAAACAATTAATATGACCGTGTATTTGTGTTAAGATCCCTTAATAAAGAAGAATTCGCCCAAACAGTAGTTCACCCTACCAATGAATGTACAATATACAACAACCCAATTATACCCAAATATACAATAGCAGCCCAATGAATATACAATATACACCAGTCCAAAAATACCCAAATAGCCGTTCACCTTACCACTTAAACTAAAAATAGCCAATGAATGTACAATATATGCATGATTTGTGTATTATATATGTATAATTAATGTATAATCTATATATATCGCTTGAAAAAGCAAGCAATTAATATGACCAGCTATTTGTGTAAGGACCCTTAATAAAGAAGAATTCACCCAAATAGCCGCTCACCCTACCAATGAATGTAGAATATAGAACAACCCAATTATATCCAAATATACAATAGCAGCCCAGTGAATGTACAATATACAACAACCCGATTATACCCAAATAACCGCTCACCCTACCATTTAAATTAAACATAGCCAATGAACGTTCAATATATGCATGATTTATGTATTACATGTGTATAATTGAGTATAATTAATGTATAATCTATGTATGTTGCTTAAAAAAGCAAACAATTAAAATGACCAGCTAATTGTGTAAAGAATCCATAATAGAGAAGAATTTACCCAAATAGCCGCTCACCATACCATTGAATATACAATATACAAAAGCCTAATTATATTCAAATATACAATTGCAACCCAATGAATGTACAATATACAACAGCCTGATTATACCCAAATAGCCGCTCACCCTACCACTTAAACTAAAAATAGTCAGTGAATGTACAATATACAACAACCCAAACCCTAATAGCTGCTCACCCAACCACTTAAACTAAAAATAGCCAATGAATGTACAATATGCATGATTTGTGTATTACATGTGTATTATTGTGTATAATTAACGTATAATCTATGTATATGGCTTAAAAAAGCAAGCAATTAATATGACCGGCTATTTGTGTAAAGATCCCTTAATAAAGTAGAATTCGCCCAAATAGCCGCTCATCATACCAATGAATGTACAATATACAACAACCCAATTATATCCAAATATACAATATACAACAGCCGAATTATATCCAAATATAAAATAGCAGCCCAATGAATGTACAATATAGAACAACCTCATTATACCGAAATAGCCGCTCACCCTACCACTTAAACTAAAAATAGCAAACGAATGTACAATATATACATGATTTGTGTATTACATGTGTATAATTACTGTATTATCTATATATATGTCTTGAAAAAACAAACAATTAATACGACCGGCTATTTGTGTAAAGATCCCTTAATAAAGAAGAATTCACCCAAATAGCCGCTCACCCTACCAATGAATGTACAATATACAACAACCTAATTATACCCAAATAGCCGCTCACCCTACCAATGAATGTACAATATACAACAGCCCAATTATCTCCAAATATACAATAGCAGCCCCATGAATGTACAATATACAACAACCTAATTATACCCAAATAGCCGCTCACCCTACCAATGAATGTACAATATACAACAGCCCAATTATCTCCAAATATACAATAGCAGCCCCATGAATGTACAATATACAACAACCTAATTATACCCAAATAGCCGCTCACCCTACCAATGAATGTACAATATACAACAGCCCAATTATCTCCAAATATACAATAGCAGCCCCATGAATGTACAATATACAACAACCTAATTATACCCAAATAGCCGCTCACCCTACCACTTAAACTAAAAATAGCCAATAAATGTATAATACATGTATGATTTGGGTGTTACATGTGTATAATTATGTATATTTATGTATAATCTATGTATATGGCTTGAAAAAGCAAATAATTAATATGACCGGCTATTTGTGTAAAGATACCTTAATAAAGAAGAATTCCCCCAAATAAAAGCTCACCCTACCAATAATTGTACAATATACAAAAACCCAATTATATCCATATATACAATATCAGCCCAATGAATGTAAAAAATACAACAGTCTGATTATACCCAAATAGCCGCTCACCCCACCACTTAAGCTAAAAATATCAGATGAATGTACAATATATGCATGATTTGTGTATTACATGTGTATAGTTGTGTATAATTAAGGTATAATCTATGTATGTGGCTTAAAAAAGCAAACAATTAATATGACCGGCTATTTGTGTAAAGATCCCTTAATAAAGAAGAATTCACCAAATAAACGCTCACCCTACCAATGAATGTACAATATACAACAGCCCAATTATATCCAAATATACAATAGCAGCCTAATGAATGTACAATATACAACATCCGAATTATACCCATACATCCGCTCACCCTACCACTTAAACTATAAATAACCAATGAATGTACTATATATGTATGATTTGTGTATTACACGTGTATAATTAATGTATAATCTATGTATATGGCTTGAAATATCAAACAATTAATATGACCGTGTATTTGTGTAAAGATCCCTTAATAAAGAAGAATTCACCCAAATAGTACTTCACCCTACCAATGAATGTACAATATACAACAACTCAATTATATCCAAATCTACAATAGCAGCCCAATGAATGTACAATATACAACAGTCCGATTATACCCAAATAGCCGATCACCCTACCACTTAAACTAAAAATAACCAATGAATGTACAATATATGCATGATTTGTGTATTACATGTGTATAATTGTGTATAATTAAAGTATAATCTATGTATATGGATTAAAAAATCAAATAATTAATATGACCGGCTATTTGTATAAAGATACCTTAATAAAGAAGAAGTCACCCAAATAGCCGCTCACCATACCAATGAATGTACAATATACAAAATCCCAATTATATTCAAATATACAATAGCAGCCCAATGAATGTACAATATACAACAACTCGATTTTACCTAAATAACTGCTCACCCTACCACATAAACTAAAAATAGCCAATGAATGTACAATATATGCATGATTTGTGTATTATATGTGTATAATTTTGTATAATTAATATATAATATATGTATATGTCTTGAAAAAGCAAGCAATTAATATGACCGACTATTTGTGTAAAGATCTCTTAATAAAGAAGAATTCACCCAAATAGTCGCTCACCCTACCAATGTATGTAAATATAAAACAGCCGAATTATATCCAAATATAAAATAGCAGCCCAATGAAAGTACAATATAGAACAACCTCATTATACCCAAATAGCCGCTCACCCTACCACTTAAACTAAAAAATAGCCAATGAATGTACAATATATGCATAATTTGTGTATTACATGTGTATAATTAATGTATAATCTATATATATGGCTTGAAAAAGCAAGCAATTAATATGACCGACAATTTGTGTAAAGATCCCTTAATAAAGAAGAATTCACCCAAATAGCCGCTAACCCTACCAATGAATGTACAATATACAGCAAACGAGTTATATTCAAATATACAATAGCACCCAATGAATGTACAATATACAACAGCCCGATTGTACTTAAATAGCCGCTCATCCCACCACTTACACTAAAAATAGCCAATAAACGTACAATAAATGCATGATTTGTGTATTACATGTGTATAATTGTGTCTAATTAATGCATAATTGATGTGAGGCTAGAATTCATAAATTAATATGTTACATGCCTTACATTTTATGTGCATTAATGATAAAAACACATTTTTATGTGCTTAGTGGAGTTTATTTCATGTGTAGGTGAATTGGAGATGGAAACCGAGCTAAAGGGATGCAAATACGTCGAAAACATGCTTAAGGGTCGAAGAGGAAACACCCGGGCGATAGCCGGGCGTTTTCCCCCTAAAGCCAGGCAGCCCCTGGCGTTAAGGGGGCGTTTGGCCCCTAAAGCCAGGCTGGCCCTGGCGTTAGGGGGGCCTTAGAGCCCAAACGCCAGGCCTGCCCTGGCCTTAAGGGGGCGTTTGAGCCCAAACACCCGGGTCCTGCAATCCTGTCAATTCCGAATTTTGACGAGTTTAAGTGTTTCTTGGTTGGAATAGAAGTCTCCTACACGTTTAGGGTTTGTCCTAAACATATAAATAGACCCCTAAAAACATAACTTGAGGAGATTCGGAAGGATTCGAAGGATTAAAAGAGAGGAAGCCATTGAAGTGACAAAACATTGATTTTTACATCTTTCATTCATTAT